>PVJX010006661.1:0-76133 GCA_004027295.1 Dolichotis patagonum
ACATACCTCTCTATTACTTTGCCTAGTGTCCTTGCCTCTGAGTCTTTCTTCTTTTAAAATCCAGGGTAATGGAAAAGGGGCAATGTAGTAAGTTATGTTTAAGTATGAGCACAGTCAATTTTCTCTTTCTTATTTCTGCTTCGAAAGTCAAAGAGAGACTGTCCAGGAGAGGCTTGAACTGTGGTGGGAGTCTCTATTGGGCCACTGCTCTCTTGTTTTCACAGTAGCTGTGCTCATTTCTGACCCGACATAGGAGCCTTCCACTCCTCCCACATTCAACCTGTTATTTACAACTCCCTCTCTACTTTGCTTCTAATCCAAATTTCTTTTCTGATTAATGTATGCCTCCTATTTGGTTTGTGTGACATTCTGGGGCAGAGGGGCATCCTCTTTCTCTGTCATTTGGCATGTCCCATGTCACTATCACTGCTGTAGCCTTCAGTTTGAGCTGTGTGCCAAATTGCATTGTCCTCATTAGAGGGTTGAAGAAGATTTAAAAGATTTGATTTTAAGCTAATTGAGGACAGGAATTACATGTCTTTGTAGCCCAGTGTTTTCTTAATTAAATAAAAGTTAAAAAATAGAAGATGTAACTTGACAGGTTTAATGAAATTAAAGCAAGCATTGGATTCGCTTCCAACATACTGATTAAAAATACTTCAATTGAATCATTGAAGAAAGGCTAATACATTTTTATCCTATTATGAGCACATTACTGAATTGTACTTATATTTCTCAAGGTTGAAACCACCCACTTTGTGCAAAGGTCTTGATGTCAGCAATTCTCATTAAGGCCAGATGGGTTGCCTCAGAGAACTTATCTACTGCTTTCGGCATTAAGCAGGAGGTGCCTGCTTATGACATATTTTAGGTTCTGTAGCTATTTTTCATGGCATCCATATACACAAGATTTATTTTAAACCCTTTAGCACATTTTCCTCATATGGATGTTACTGTTAAGAGTCCCTTGTGAGAACATGTGTTGGTTGTGTTAGAATTAGTCTTAAAGGAACAAATTGACATCCTTTGAAATGCTTTGGAAAAATTTTAACTCTCAGAAATAAATTCCTAATTAGGTGAGTGAAACTAGAGATCTGATTAAGTCTTACAGAGTACATGAAAATAGACCAAGGAATGTTTTCTTGCAGGCATGTCTCTCTGGAGATTGGTCTTTGCTGAGGTCCATAGGAACCCACTTGCCTAGTTACCTGCTACCCAGTGGTGGTTGTACACATGGGGAGTGAAGGGAGGTAGATAGTAGACCAGCAGTCCTGGAAGAAGAGTGCAGAAGTGAATGTGCACGACAGGCTATTTGCTCAGAATGAGATAAACACTGGTTGCATGAGATGATAAAACATTTGCTTACTCAAAACCAATTTCCTTTTGTACGCCCTCAAAATATCATTGAATCAGATTTTTCTTTACTCTTCCTTTTCCTTTTGTAAACTGAGCTCTCCAAACAGGCTTCATATATGTATATGAACAAATACATATCTTAAATCACCAACTTAGGAGCATTCAAAGTGTGAACTTTCATAGGTATAGGACTCACTTTGTCAGGTTATGAACAAATGTGACTTATGGATGTTTTTCCGGAACAGAACTCATTTGTAACTTGAAGACTATATATATATATATATATATATATATATATATACCTAGAAACTAAGGCATACAAGTGTCTTATAATGAGTAAACCTCAAATTTGGGTTTCTGTTTCTAGATTGAGTCATAAGATACCAGGAATAGTCAAGATACAATAAATATTTAAATTTAAAAATTATTACATTAAAAGACACATTGCCATTGATCCCCTTCAAAACACTCGCCACGATTTCAAACACTCTTGGAAATGTGTCCTCTACAGTGATAAATTCTTTAAAAATATAAACAATCATTGTATTTTTTGACCATCCTTCGTATGGTATTTGCTAACTTACAAGTCTCTTCATGATTTGGCGCTTCTATCTTTCTCCAATCTTACAGTTTATCACTTTCTCACTTTGCAATCTGTTATTTACTCGTATCCAGAATCTTTCAGGTCCTGAATTTTGCCAGTCTTTCTTGTTTCTGAGCGTATTTATCCAGGCATCTGTTTTTGCCTTTAATATGATATCTACCATGTTGTCTAATTAACTCTTAGTCAACCTTCACATTTTCTCCTATGTGCTCACTACAAGGGGCCCTTTTCTGGAAGTCCCCGCCTCCCCTCCAGGCCACCTGTCCTCTGTGGTCCCTTCACAGCTCACTTGCCCTCCTTCTTTGTATTTGTCATGGGTAGCATGCTGTAACCCTATCCCCCACTCATTTACATTCTATGTAAGAGGACAGACCACATCCTAATTCAAAGTGCCTTTTGGTCTAAGTGCTCAACATTAATTCTTTCCCTGACTGACAGGAAGATGGATGAGAAAATATTCTTTATTGAAACTACCCTTTCTCCCAACCAGTTGCCAAGTCTCCTTTTTCTACTTTTAAAAATGTTTTAGAAAGAAAATGGTAACAGTTAATTTACATGTCCTGTATTTATGATCATAAAGTGTCTCTAATCACTGTGGAGAGGAATGTGAAGATGATGTCACTTTCAGTGAGAAGAAAGAATAAATCAAAGCTCCCACTCTGCTCCTTCTCTGGTTTCACTTTTTTCTACCACCTACTTTCAAGCCTTGGATTGTAGTCAGTTCTATCTTCAGCCCATCCATCAAGACTTGTGAAAATATTCTGTGAACCACTTGTTATCTATAGAGAGCTAACTCATAGGTCAAAATAACAATATAAATGCAAATGTGCAGAGTTTCTCATTATGGAGAAGAGGTTATTTAAATTCTTGGCCCAAACATACTGCAATCTTAGACCGTACTGAGATCAATCCTCCTGAGAGTTGTCCATCCCTGCTATCTTCTTGCAATTCTTTGTTTGATTTTTCAGTCCTGACATGCAACTTGAGAATTTGGGCACCTTCTGGTAAGTATTGCTTAAACCAAAAGAATAAAAACTTCTTAAAGGTTATCTACCTTGAACTATGTCCAGGTTTCCCATGAATGAGCCATGTAAAACCTTACCATATGTTCCACTTAATACTGGTGTATCTAAGCAGAGTAAGGTATTTATAAAGTGATCTACGTATATTTATTGATTGGTGAGATTAGTTTTCTGGATATTCATATAACTCAATATGTGGCATTACATAATTTTCCTAAGCAAGTGAAATGTGGTTAAGACAAACCTATAAGGCCTTGTGATGTGGAGTTTTATTTTGGGGGGTGCATGGAAAAGGTCTGGGGAGCAGCTGGCCGCCAGCTGGAGACTCGTGCTGTTTTATTGAAGTGAAATTGAGATTTTAACAAGCTTAATTATAACAAGACTTCACCTGCATCACAGAATTGGTTATTGTCCCCCACTTGTTGCCCCAAACCTTTTTTTTTTAGCACATTGTTGGTTGTGTTCTGAAGTCTGTTTTCAACATTGCTACCCAGACTATATATAATTCGAAGGGTTTATAGTGATATCCTTGATTTAATTACAATGGCATAGAAGTGTAAATGAAATCTAGCTTCTTTTATGTAGGTAAGATCAGAAATAGGGCTGGGGAAACAGGAGATAATGCTATAGTATTAGGGTCATAGAAGATTATCCATAAACTGAATTTAAGTGGTAGATCTGTCTAGATCTTTCATTTGAATTAATTGATTAGGGAACCATGTGCTCATACCATTAGTCCTTGTAACCTGAGGGATTACTTTATTTCACTTTATGATCCTCTTTAGCATACTATGTAACACAAACTTCACACTGGATTGTAAGCACTTCTGAGTCCTTGTTATGTAGGTGGTATAGCTCCTAGCACGCAACTGACAGAAAATATTATTGACAGCTCACTTCATTGGAAGTCTATATGAATTTACAACAACGATTATTGATGGCACATTTAAACTTTGCTATAAATCCATATTTTTTTTAGTGTGATCTTTTAATGGTGGTTAACTCCTGCTACTTCCTTTGTGCTATCTCTGGTGTATAGATAAATGTGGCTTACCTCATTAATATGATGATGTGAGGGCAAGTTTACAGAGAGATTTAAAATTAGTTTTTTAACATGAAGAGAAAAAAGTGTTGAGAATCTCTGGTGGTAACAATAGCAATAACACAGTGTGAAAACTGGTAAAAAGTAAATCCCGTGTTGCTTTTTGTGCTAAAAGATTTCTAGAACCTAGGCAGCTTGGGAAGGCACAAAGCTGTATGAATAAATTAGATGTTAGCAAGGAACAAACAGCTTGACCCTTTTGGGTTCATGTTTATAACGTTCTTGTCATCAATAAGATAATTATGTTTCCATTTGCCTGTAACACTTGGGATTAGAGCTATTTGTAAATCTTAGAAAAATAGTTAGGGACAATTGACTCATCTCGACACAATATTGCAGCAGTTAGGAGTTTCCAAACTGAAAACAGTGGACAAAAGTCACCTATAATATTTACTATGTAGCACATTTTAAGAAGTTTAGCTAATACATGGCATTTCATAAAAAAACCCCAGAAAATGTCATGTCTTGTTGTTTTGGACAGTTTCATGAGAAAATGTGGAGCTGTATTAGAAAACAGTATCATTTTATAATATTGTGTGCATCAAACTATTTTTAATCTATTGTTTCAAACACAGTGGTACCTTGGTTTATGAACTTAATTTTTTTATTATTTAGGGGACGTTGGCTGCGTTTGTGTGTGTGGAAGATTGACATGGTTGTGTTTGTCACCTAATGAGAGTTTGTGACTGGCAGCAGAATTTTGCTGAACGCTTTTTTTTTTTAAAGAAGAGAACCAAATTGTTTGCTAACAGAAGCATTTGTGAACTGAGGTATTGCTGTATTTTAATAGTTAAATTCAATTGTTCTCACGCTCTAGAACTGAGAAGTTAACATTTTGTTGCTTTGTCTGCCTTTTCCTCTTTCCCACTGCCACATTCCTATTCCAGGGTTTTCATCTCCTTCGTCTCTAACATCTCTGCCAACAGGGCACTCTCCTTTTCTTATGGCACTTCTCAAATTGCGTTGTAATTATTTGTTTACATGTCTGTCTTCCTGACCAGACTGAGCTCTTCAAGGATGGAGACAGCTTCCTCCTTCATTCTGTTGGTAGACCCACAGCCTGGTCGTGTCTGGTATGTAATAGGCACATAACAAATGCTGAAAGAAGAAAAGGGACCGAGATTAATGAACAAGTGGAAATTTTTTTCATCTCATATCATAGTGTGCAAAAAAAGGTACATGCATCTTATTACTCTTCAATGTTTTCTTTTGTGGAAAACTGAGTCTGAACAGTATTCTCTGTTCTTATCGTGTAATTCCACAACAGTGTAACAGTTCTATAATTAAAGCACAAATACTATCAAATTTCTGTACATCACTGAGCTGCTATCTTGGGTGGTTTTGTAATTTACTCATTTGCTCATTTGGGGCACATAAAACTTTATAACTAATGGTTATAATTTTCTAATTTTCTTGTATTTCCAAATAATTTCAATCAGAATTTTTTTAAAGAAACAGATGATTTGTTAAGCAGAGTTATGAAGGTGACCAAGTAAGCTTGCTGCTAAATGACACATTTATTCAAAAGCCAAGATTATTATTCACTGTTGAGTTAGGGAGGGCAGCAGCTGAAAAGCCTGCTGGGTATTAAGTTCCTCTTCTGAACAAATGTTTTGGTTTCATTAAAAATGAAAATGCATTCCATTTAGCTTTTCCTGTTATTATGTAAATTTATGTGTATAAAAGGGAAACTTAATTGTTCTGTTTCATTCATTTAGGCTTGTGTTATTAAAGAGCTATTTACTAATGGGTAAGAAAGGTTTTTTGTTGACTCTACTCATTATTATTTTAAACCCTCTAGACATTATTTTTGTTCTGACATATAACATACTTAACCAGTTAGATGATCTGATGGGAATGTGATTGTCCAATACGTAGTTCAGCTAAAGAAATGGAAAAAAATAATATAATTGTCATTAGTAAAGAATGTCTGACAAATCATATTGTTGTTTTCATAAATAAACTTATATAAAATTAAACAACACATAAAATTAAACATGAATGAGTATAGGATTTTAAAAGGAAGCCAGGTGATAGTACAATGCCTGCGACTAAACAGAAACTATAAATACTGATTATGAATTGATTTATGAGTAGATTATCAGATAGCATAGAGTAACAAAATTTTTTGTGTACTGATTAAATGAACAGAGGGCAATGAGGATTTTTTTGGTATTTAAAGTATGTGAGAAATTTCAATTATTGTGAGAAGTCTGTGGAGATGGAAACATTAATCTATATGGTATGCATATTCTCACCCTGAAGAGAAAATAATATGGTTGGTCTTAGAAAAAAGCAAAGGCTTAAGTAAGATGGCAGTTTCTAATCAGCCAGTATTGGGACTAGTAAATGGTTTGAACTAGAAGATGAGAAGATTTCATTCCTTTCCTTTCCCCAAGATTGCCAAACTGTCCATCCCAACTGTGGTCTTTGGAGAAGGGGCAATAGCTGAACTATGGAAATATTGTCTCCATATTCTCTGGATAGTATTTGTTTTTCTTCTCTGATACTATTTGCTGGGAGAAAGTCTACTTCATTTACTATGTCCTTAATAGAGGAGAAATATAACTCCCAACCTGCTAGATGTCAGATATGCTGAATTTGTATCCCCCCAAATCAAGCAATGGATTCCAAGGAACAGTGGAGGTAAAGAGCAGGAAAGATTTATTGAGATAGCTCCTGAGAGACAGGAGTTTTGAAAGTGGGTTGCTACAGAGGTGGAATCTCTAAGAATGTTTTATAGAGCAAAATCACAAGGTGAGTAAAGTTTGGGTGAAGCTACAATCAATCAAAGTTTGGGTGAAGCTACAATCAATCAATAAGAGTATGAATATAGTTGCTTAGTGAATATTGATCTAGTAGAGGAGCAGGTCATGTAACAAGAGTATGTGGAAAGGACAAAGGCATTTTTGGAAAGGGATGAATCCTGATGCTTTGGTCACCCACGTGAGTGACTGATGTCCATCTGGACTTTACTGGACTAAGTGATACCACCTATGTATAATCTTAAATTATTGCTTATTCCTCAGGGAAGGATGCAGGCCTGGTCATTCTGTCTTTATCTTGAAGGGTTTGATGGATCCACCTTCAGCCACAGTTGTGATGTGTTCTCATCATCTTCACTGACTCTCTTAAGGCCTAACCTTATCTGACTGTCCATTAATTTCTGCCTAACTTAGCTGCCTGTAATACTCTGACTTCTAATATCATGTAGTAGTATTCTCTATTTTGGAATTTTGTGTGTATAGTGGAATCTTTTTTCTATCTGGCAATTTTCTACTCACCAGTGTATCTATAAAATTTATCTCCATTATTACATGTTGCTGTGGTTCATTTTCAGTGTTGAATATTGCTCTGTTCTATGAATATACCACAATTTATCCATTCTATTACTGATGACTATTTGTATTTTTGTGTTGCTATTTTACAGCTTTCACATATAGTATCATCTATTGACATTTTTGTTGGATAAATATGTGAGTGAAATTCCTGGATTTTAGGGTGTCCACATATTAGGTTTTACTTCATGATGTTAAGTTTCTCTCCAAAGTGATTCTACCAATTTGCACACCCAATAACATTGTAGGAGGGTTCAGGTTCCTCCACATCCTCACCAATATTTTATAGTTACTTTTAAAATAATTTTTTTGTGTATAGTGATATTGCATTGTTTTTAATTTTTGTCTTATGACTAGTGATTTTTAGCATTTTTCAAATTTTAACTACTGCTTTGATATTCTTTTCCTGTTAAGTATTTGCCTATTGCTTTTATTATGTTGTCATAGCCTTTCCTTATTGCTTTACACTAGTAAGGGTTCTTAATAACAGTCCTTTGCTGATATATGTATGACAAGTACCTTCTTCCTTAAGGACCTCTGTTGTGTCTAGATGTCTGCCCAAAGCCTTAAGCAGTCACAGGTAGGGCTTTTTGGAGATGGCTGGATCTAGGGTGTGTAATGCTGGGATCAAGGATGAAATACTAGGATTAAGAGTGTGAGTACTACTTGCTTTAAAGGTGGGTAGTTTGGATATGATATAAGGGAAAGGAAGAGGCTCCTTGCTTGTTGTTTGTAGCTGGATGCCTTCTACAAAACCATGAATTGTTTTTTCTCTGCGATGACCATCTGCTATGAACCTTGCTGCCTTGGAACCAGCTGATTGTAAATTGAAACCATTACAAACCATAAGCTGAATAAACATTTCTTCCTTTAACTTTGGGTTTCAGATATTTTGTCTCAACAATAAGAAAAGTAACTAAGAACCTTCTTATTGGTGGAACACAACTAATTTGCTATGTAGTGTGACTGGCACCCTTATTGTTTATGCATGCCTGATTGTCCCTTACTATACCAGAAAGGTTGGTGAGTGGGCAGTTTAGAGGTGAGGAGCTGGGAGGTGTGCTTAACCATGGTGCGCTCACTGGAACCTTTGCTTTCAAGATGTTGCTATGCATTATAGTTTAATATGTGCATGATTTCAAGAGCTGAATGACTGATTATTCAGTTTTTACTAAACTACTTTTTCACAGAATAGACAAGGGTCTTTAAAATATTCATGCAAAACAACTAAAACTGATGATCTTATAAATGGGACAGGCATTTGGATACTACAAAAAAAGGGTTGGCCTGATGGCTTTTTTCCAAATAGGAGATAGTCTTCAGTTTTTTTTTAAAGCAACCTAATAATATCTGAAATGTTAGTAAAAAATAACATTATCAGGAAAGCTAGTTGAAATAAAGATTTGTATCTGCTTAAGTTAACAATAAATCTTGTCTTAATATTCTTTTCTTGATATATTAGTCAAAGTGTAACACCACCATATTAAGAAAAATATTAAGTATAATTTATTTTATTTTTATTTAATTCTTTTAAATTTGAGGGGTTTTCTATAATAGCAATGTAAATATGTATTTTTGTATGTAAGTCATCAATAAAAATTAATGAGCATCTACTGGGGTCGTAATCAAAAGAACTTGGAGCTCTGCTCTAGAAAAATTAAAACTGCTAAGCAGAAGCCTTACTGTGCAAACCTTCAGGTAACTTTTAAAATGGAAACTTATAAATACTCTTTCCATCTTAGCTTAGGGTTAATTCTTGAAAGCAACACAGAGTTCTACAGAACATGTGGAGGTGTTTGGAACAGAATTCTGACAGGTTTACTAGTAATAGAAGCTGTTCTTTTGAACTCTTGTTGTTCCATAAATCTGTCTTGAATGTCCTAATGTTCTTAACTAATGCCTGATTTTTGAGAATGAGATATGCCTAGTAAGGATAGTATATCTCATTTTTGAGTGTGGGATTCTGAGTTAGAATCTGAAAATATCTAACCAGGGCCTAGCGGTCAACCTGTGGTGGCAGTTGGCATGGTGTGGTATGTGGTGTGTTAGTGAGAAGCTATATTTCAGTCTCAGTTAAGCTTAGGCAGTCAGACTATCATGTCTTGGCTACTGAAAAGCATAGCTATGAGTATAAAAATAATGTCAGAAGGAAAAGATATTGAGTATATATTTTCTTTTTCTCATAATCTAAATATTTGTTGTGAGATGTAGAACCGAGCAAATGATTTTGTTTGTGGGTATTCATTGCAAGTGTCTGCGTTCATCTGTTGAATGACAATCGCCTCAATAATCACCTGGTACATCCTGGTTGTTGACAGGTTCAAGAGAAGCTGCCCTACAATAGGTGATTCTTAAGGCTCCCCAGGAAAGGAGTTTCCAAGCTGCATCCACAATTCAGGTCGACTTTCTTGCCTGTGATTAGGTTGGTGCTTATCTTTTGGATGAGGTCCATGCCATTTACTCAGAATGATCTACCCATTCCCTCACACAGTGAATGCTCTGGAAGAAAACGGTGCAGAAATGTGAAGCATCATTTTAAGAGCAAGATTTCTATAGCCCTGGAGCTTTCTGCAAAACACTGTCTATAGGCGATATATCTGCCACATCTGTTTTTGTGTGTGGGAGACACACTATATTTATCATTTAAGATGAGTCACCCCATAAAGGAGTATTATCTGTTTGGGCTTTTGTGTTTAAACTGCTCTCTTGTACAATGAACTGTAATATTTAAGCTTTAAGTGGTACATAGCTAGGCCTCCTGGTAGCACCCTGCCAAGAGCAACAATAGCTACAGAGAAGCAAAAGCTCCGTTCTTCCATTTCCTCTCAGTCTGACTTTTTAATGACATTACTGGAGGGGAGAGACAGTGAGGACCCTCAAGGGTGCTGCTGTGGAAGACGACGCCATCCCACACCTGTTCTGGAATTAGAATAGCTGAACTTAGACAGGCAAGAAGACACAGAAACGAGGGTGAAAAGAAACAGAAATGTTATAAAACACCAGTTAAGGAGCTCCTACCAATCGTCAAACATTCTTAATAGCTGATTCCAGGGATTCTGAAGTGTGGCTCTCAGGCAGGGGCCCAGGAAGTCTCCCTTGTGGGAAGGCATCCATTGCTGGGAATCATGCATTCCTTTCCACCTACTGCTGGGATTCCTTGCTGGGAATCATCCATTTCCTGGAGATGTTTTTCTTGAGTCACTCAGAACCTAAACAAAAATAGTGACTTAAATTTTTTTGCAGTTTTGTCTGGGATCTCCTAAGAAACATTTTATTATTGATTATTTTGTACAAATAATATTTTTTGACTCTAAAATGTTTTAAAGATATTTCCCTAGCTATTGATAAGTTATAACTAGGAGGTAAGCATGTCTTTAAAGGAAAATAAGTAACTTTCTATGTTAGAAGATGATATTTACTGGGTTTCTTTTCTTTTCCTATGTTTATCTTTCTATAAACATATATTAGATAAAAATCCTCACCTTGACTAACAAAACTACATGACATAAGTCACCAATAAAATACTTCTGAGTCTGAGTAGAATGAACTAAAATATTACAGAATATATTAACTCACCATTTTACTCCCAGCTCCTACATTTGTTTATTTATTTCTTTATTTTCCAAAAGGGAAAGACTTGACCCAAGCGATAATCATTTCTGGCTTTCTTTTGAAAGAGTTGTTCAGTTAAATACATAGATGGAAGGATGAACTGACATCTTGCTGCAGTATTTTTGCCATTAAAATTGAGTATGGAGGAGGTTTGGGCCTACAGTTCAGTTCCCATGCATGTCTATTAATTTGTTAATTTAAAAATATATAGATAACATTTTCCATGGTTAATGAGTTGATTTTATGATGAGGTAAATTTTATGCCTCTATTGGGATGGTTTCTTTCTGTTGCTTGCCGAAATATATGTAGGCAGCATTGTCTTTATCCTGTTTTGTGATATTCTCTCCTGCTCTTTCTTTTGGGTAGAAGTAATGTCCTTAAAATGTAAGTATCACTACTATCACAAACCCTCAAATTTGTCTAAAGGATTTCTTCCCCCATCAGGAAATAAGAGGCATGGGACTCTATAAAGCAAGTAGAGATAAAAAGAAGCAGCCCTGTATCAAGGAAATACTGTGCAGTTGCTAAGGTGAGAGACCTCATGTGACCCAAAGATATGAGTGGGAACTTAGTTTCAGTGGCAGAAAAGGATCAATAACAAAAGAAAAAGAGCACAGAAAAGCAGCAAAGAGAAAGATACCTACTTCCCAGGGCTGCTCAGCCTTTGCTGTGTCTGTTATTCTGTAAAAAGGTGGCACTGGTTGTAATGAGCACCTGTGAGCGTTTTGATGGCTCAAAGGAGAATAACGCCACTGGTGGTAAAATACTGGGATATTTTCCTGTAGGCAAAGAAATTCAGGATGAGAACGTTCAGAATAGGTACAAGCACTGTAGATCACATGGTGCACTCAGTCTGTACCCGAAGCATGACAAATAGTGTCAGTTCTGCTGCTCCTCCGCCCTTTTCTCCTCTCCTTTGCTCCCTTTCTTCTCTTCCTCTGTAACGTTTTTGCTGTTGTGATTCTCGTTATTGGCTCCTGTCTTCACTCTTCTTCCTGACGAGATGGCATTTAAGGTGAAGTTTCAATTTAATTGGCTTTAGCATGGAAGCCAGGGATTGGTGGAACTCTTTTCTGGGTGTGTCTGATTGGATCATGGAAGAATGACCTTGAGGTCTAAGTCTGGTCCTTTGCCCCTTCTGCTGGGAGACTCCTCTCCTGCTCTGCTTCCTGGCTACCATCTTTGCTTCACAACATCCTTCTGCTATGATCTTTCTGCCTTTGAGCCAGCCAATCATGGACTAAAATCATGAACCAAACTGAATCTGTCTCCTTTTAAATTGTGAGTGATATATATTACACAGAAATATTTATAGCTTGCCCAGAAATGAGGTCATTTCTCTAGTATTTGAGAAAAATAAATACTACCTACCTCCTTCAATAAGTTTTCTCTGACTAAACCCACATTGACCTCTAACTTGGAGATTAATATTAAGTTGTGCATAGTTTTAAATTGTTCCTTATTTCTCAGTTATTACTGAACCTTGTAAGGCAAATAAGGTGAGAAATCAAGGTCAAAACTATAATGGTATTTATTTTATGAAATTCACCACAATAATGCAAATAATATTGAGTATATAGGAGATATTAATTATAAGTATTAAATGCTAGTTCTTTGACTGTCTCTGAATTATCAGAAAAATAAATATATGCTACTGTTCTATAAAGACAATGTATGTTGATTTCCTGTTGTCTTGTTTTGAAGTCCTATGTTGCTTGCATTGTTTTGTTCTGTTCTGATCTGCTTTGTTTGTTCTGTTCTGTTTTGTTTTGTTTTATTCTCTTAAAAGACAAATGGAGAAAAATGATTTATGAATCTTCACAATTTATTTGGCATGCTCATTTTTCTATTCCATCACATTAAAATCTATTTTTTCTTACTGCCTTGGCCAAAAAAATTGAAAAATGAACAAAGGAAAGTCTCCAAAAGAACAAACAAATAACAACAACAAAAAACCTAGAGAAAGCAAAAGAAAAATCCAAATCCTTGTGAAGTGGATTACAATACAAACAACACATTTACAAGGTCAGTACAGATAATTAGAGTATAGAGCACAGCTGGGAAAAGAATACTCAGTCAAGGTTGTATTTATTATGCTGGAATTAAAGCAAATATTTGAAATGAATTAATAATGGATAGAGCAGCATCTGATTTTTTTCCACATAATTCATTTTAGATCAAGAATACTTTGTGGCAAGAACATGAAATCAGTTGAGACTAGTTGACCTTTGCAAAGAATTGTGGCTGGTTAACTTCATAGTTCAGTACATATTATATTTGAAACATGAAAGAAAAATCTTCCAGTCCCCATCTGCTGAATGATTCTCCTCCCCTCCTTCAAAATGTACATAGAAAGCCTCCTCTTTCACACAGCCTACTCATGGAAGACGGGTGTTCATACTTTGCTCTGCTATACTAGAGCAGGTAAACAACTAGTTTTGTTCTTAATTAATCCAAGCAAACAAGACGGCAATTCTGTAAATATAATTAAATACACATCAAGACATTTAGTTTTCTCTTTTTTTTTAAGTTGCGACTACCTTGTGAGTCTATCAAATCTGCTTAGAATTAAATATACAATAAAAAACAACTGATACTTTTAGTCCTCTTTAAAGTTTTTGGGTGAAGGACATAAACTCCACACAATCTGCTAAGTTATGTTCAGTCATATTCTTTAAAATTACAGTATTATATTTCTTTGACTAAAATTAAAACTTTTTCTAACTTCTTGAGGGCAGAACATTTCCGATTACTGGGGTAACACTAACTTTGCTCAAGTTGCATAGTACAGGGCTTCACAAAGCTGAAAATACCCTAATAAGAATGAATCCTTCTTCCTTCAGCTCCTGTTCTACAATTGTCCCACCCAGGCCATTTCTGGACAAAGATTAAAACCAGTCTCGCCCTGTACCTGGCTAAGTGAGATAGGTTGTGGAAACTCCACACATCGTCCTGACATTGGTGTGGCATAGTTTGGCCTTAGTGTTAGGCAGTAATGCTCCCACATCTCCATCTGTGGGCTATTCTTTCTATCTGAAAATTTGGATTCTTCTCCTTAAAACCATTCTGTTCCATTGTACCCAACAAAATACTATTTCTTCTGACATAAGGCAAACTATCTTTTCCCCCCATCTAATGGAAGCATTCTTTCACACTAAGAAACTCATTCTCTCGTATTATGTCCTCCACTGCAGAGCCCCTCTTCCATGGGTCCTGAATTAAGTGAGGCTATAGTGAGAATTGATGCTCTACACCATGCCTTCAGCAAGCCACACTAGCCATGTGAGCAAACACAGTATAAACCAAGAAGAGAGATATTTGATTTTATCTTACTTTTATTCATTTTATTTTCACACGTAATAGTTGGAGTAAAGACACTTTCTAAAGTACCTCCATTCTCATCACTGTAAGTCCATTACCTCCCTCTATGTGACTTTCCTTAAAACACTTCTGCTAGCTCAGTGGTGGCACATGGCTGTAATTCGAGTCCTTTGGGAGCCTGAGGCAGGAAGATCATAAGTTCATGACTTGTCTGGGAAAGTTAGGGCTTTAGTCAGACCCTTCTCATACACACACACACACACACACACACACACACACACTGAAATAGGGCTGGGTATATAGCTCAGTGCAAAGAGAAAAAAAATCACACTACTATTGATATCATAACTTGGAATGTATGTTAGGCTACATGAATGCGTTAGCAGAAAACCTTCCTTTCCATTATATTCTTTGTACTCCTCATAAAGAACTTCAATGCTTACATTTCTGACCCTGAGCATTCCTTGATTTGGTTCTGTTCCATTCCTGTGCCCACACCCCCCCCCCAGTTCATTGCATTCTGAGCCACACAACCTGGACTTTTTTAATCACAAGTCAGTATCTTTTTTTTTGAGGTCCTAGTTCTGTACTTGATTGTCTCAATTGTGAGTTTTTAATTGCATCCTTCTTTTTTTAACTCAATAGTTCTTCTCTGTCCTCTCTGACATTGTTGCATGCTGAAATGGTGACTCTTTCCTCACCTCTTTTGACCTGGTCTTCCAAGCCAACCTTTGTAGTTGGTGTCTCTGGATCTTCTCCCTGCCCTATAAATCAGATTTCAAACCCTTCTATCAGTTGTCCTCTCTCTCTCTGTCTCTCTCTCTCTGTCGCTCTCTTTCTCTCTCTTTCTTTCTCTCTTCCCCCTCCTTTTTAAACAATAGGGTGTTTTTGGAGAAGAAAGAAACCAAATATGACTGAGATCATACCTGGCCTGAGTGTTGAAGATGTTCTTTCACTATAAATACCTTATGATCTTGAAAATTCACATTTTAATTCAGCCTAGCATAGAATGTATCATTACTCTTTGTTTACATACACTTCTAGTTCACTATGTGAGTCAACTTTTTGTCATTATGACAAAATAAATAACAACTTTAAGATGAGGAGGTTTATTTCGACCCACAGCTTGAGATTTGAATCCATGATTGACTGAGTCCCTCGTTGGGGGCCGAGGTGAAAATGGTACAGCAGAGCCACTTATCTCATTGCAGCCTGGAGCCAGGGAGAGTTTGTATTGCATAACCTATCAAAAATTCTACTTCTGAGCACATGACCCTCTAGGGACATGTTAGATCCAAACTCTTACATTCAGGGAGAAGTGGACATCAGGTTTGTATGTTTTGCATACTTTTCCTATCCTCTTCTGCCTGTGTCTTTCCCTACTCTGTTCTTCAGTTCTGGCTTTACTCCCCTCTCAATATTGAAAACTCCAAACATTGCACTGTTTCCAGCATATTATTGCCACAGATGTCTTCTTCAGTCTCAGACATCCCCACTCTGTTCCAATCTGTAGACCCATGCATTATAAATAAAAACAAAGTTAAAAACATAGCTCATTCATTAAAAAAATGTTTCCTGAATACTTGTTCTATATAGATTCTTTGATAGGTGTGTGGAACATAAGGAAAACAAATCCCCACAGCAGAGCTTTTTGCGGACTTCTCTTTATAGATAAAATTTTTGCTTTCCTGTTATATAGTACTTTTCAAGCATAGTCTTGAATTCACTTCCTTTATTTCTATTCTAACCATTCCTCTTAGAAGTCTCTTGGTTTGGTTTTATTTAATTTTGCCTCCACTGATATTATTCTCTCCAGGATTTGCCTCCACTGATATTATTCTCTCCAGGAAAAAATAATGCTTTATTTTGTATTACTAGGCCATTTCTCTACCTTTATTTTCCTTGCTTACTTCATTTTATGCTGTACTCTGTTGACCATTGCAGTAGTCTCTTCTCCCAACTCAGATTTCTTCCTTATCTCCTATCACACTTAAGTTCCTTAGAGCATTATCATAAGTGCTGTATTTCATCATTAGTCTCATTGCTCTGTCAAGGAGCAATTGTATTTTAAAATTTTATTGTAGTATCTATGTTTATTTATCTTGTATCTGCTGCAGCGTGTATTCTAAACAGCCTTCTCAGTACTTCTGTTTGAATCTTCTGCCATGTCTCAATTCCAATACCGTCATGGCTTAGTGTAGATTTGGGACATATAGAATGGTAGAAGGGCAGGTGCTCTAACTGGGGAATTAACTTTTCTTTAAAGCCAGGATCAGCAAGATCACTTGGAAATATTCCCAGTTCCCAACTCTTAAATATGTTCCTCTCATACACAATTAAAATAGGACAAACCAGCAGGTGGAAAACACACTGGCAGGGACATAATACAATAGGATTTCAAAGGAGGGTAGAAATGGTACCTGGATGGAAAGAGCTCAATTTTTGCTCAATTTTCTGTGCTGTTGCAGTTCCATCTTGCTGAACATCTCTTTGACACTGATACAAGTGACCAGGTATTGAATCTAAAATCTCTACTGCACTAACAACTATGGGGCTGTTTTGTTCTGAGTCTGAATTCACTCTCCGGAATATTTCTTCTTTATCTTTCTCACGCTACTCCGTTGTTTTTTCCCTCACAAACACTGACTGTTGCCTTGGACTCTCTCTTTGGCTCTCTACCATCCTCCTTTTCCTCATGTAAGCCCAGTCACTTGTTGTTAACTACCACTAACTTTGTCTTGTCTACTTGTATTCCAAGTTTACAGGTTTTATCTCCCTTTTGAGCTTCAAACTTACATATTCAGTGCCTTCCTAGCTAAACCACTTGAATGACTTACTCATCAGGCTCAAGTCCAACATGTTCAAAGTGAATATGAATGTTTTTTCCTTTTCCAGGCCCACTCTTCCTTCTGACGTCTCCTGTGTTAATTAATTGCAACATTCTTCACCTTGTCATTCAAGCCAGAAACTTGTAGTCATCCTAAATCACTTCCTCTCTCTCTTCCCTCATATGCAACAGTCAATCTTACCAATTTTGCCTCATGATTATTTCTCAATCTCCTGCTGCATTCTTCTTGCTCAGTCATCATAATTGCACACCTGGAATATTCCACAGACCAAATCCTTCCCCTCCCTAATTGCTGGCTTCCAGTGTTTCTCCTCAAGTGCCCTGGGTGGTGTGTGTGATGTGCAAATCTGATGATTTTCCTGCTTATAACTTTGTCATTGTTCCTCATTGATTAATTTATCTGTCTAAGTTTTTTTATATAACTTTCATGACCTAAACTTTGAAATCATCTTTCATCACACTTTACCTTAAATTCTTGCTTGAAGCTGAACTTGTGGTCTATTTGTATCTACTTATACCTCAAACATGTACCTTTTCTTATATTGTTTTATTCAAATTTCCAACCTAGAAAAAAAAGACAACATATATTCTCTACCTTCCTACCAGTAACACCAAACAACTGCTTACCAAACTTGATTACTTTGCCAAAACATATCTCTTAAAGGTGGGTCCTCTACTCTATTCTTCTTTTAATCCTACTTCTCTTAACTACAAAAACATGTGATACCTCAGAATTTTGTGTGATGGATTTGGTACCATCCTGAAAATATCAAAGATTCCAGGAGGAAAAGGATATATCAAAGATACATAAAATATATTATTACTCAGTCGAAAGAAGGGATTTGATAATGGATAATTGGAAAAAATTACATAGATAAATAGATAGAAAAAATCATTTAATCATTGTTCATGGATATAGGGTAACATCTATTTTCCAGTTTTTTTGGTAACAGAGAGAATTGGTAGAGCACAAGGGTAGCAGTGCTTTCCCTCTTTTCTAACCAAGAACCATGGAAAATGAAGAGATTTGGTAACACATTCGTCTTCTAATCTCCATGTTACCCACACTCATATTTTTGCCATCACAGTGCAGGATATGAAGAAAGTATTTTGAATATATTTAGGCTTATGAAAACTATAAATGACTGGTTCACAAAATTTGGAAGAAATTCCTTCAAGGGAAATTTGAGGCTCCCTGTATTTGATTTGACCAAAAGGGTTTTTGAAAACAAGTTTCTGGGACATCATTCTCATGAAAGTTTTCTTAGCTCCCTCCTACTAACTTAGCAAAGAAAGCAAACAAAATAAACAGAAACAGCTCTAAATTCAAATCTCAAATTGTGGTTCAGTGAAAAAATACATTCTTTTAGTAATAATTCAGTGGCATCACAAATGGTTCCTCTTAGGCATTGACCTAAAGGCAGTGTATAGTGCTAATGAAAATTAGAAGCTTGTATGGAGTGGAGAAACAACCCTGATTGGGAACTAAAGATGCTATAAAGATGCTTTTTATATCATAGTATAAGAATCAATTATAAGAAATGTCTAGAAGAAAAAATTTTGCCTATTTTCTTGGAAGGTACAGATAGTTCACACTTTTCACCAGTTCATTTTGAGAGTTCTGCTTTTCACCACACCTCTTAGTGGACACTTAATAATAAAGACTCATATTTCACTTTCACCAGCTATAGCTACTTCTATTGTGGTTTACCTGACAGCAGATGCATAATCAGGATGTAATACAAGGCCAGCCAGACGAGGTCTTGCAGTAATCTTTCAGTTGCATTTGCATCGAACACATTGTGTCTAAAAGTGGGAACTGCCTTTAATGTTGGCAAGCCGACAATGAGGAAGAAAAAGTTGTAGGAGTTCTCTGAGACTGATAATTTTATCTTGAGTGTAAGTTTGTTTGGAATGTCAGTAGTCAGTCTGAACAAAGAATTCCTTGTACGGCGAAAACCCCTTTTGAATTTATTTTTCCACTGCAGATTGAATTGAAGAAAACAGTCTCTGGAGACAAAGCAGAGTTTTAGAAATGAACCACATTTTGAATTGCTGGCATTTACAATTAATACAATTTTTATTTTTCTTGGTGACCCAAATGGCAGGTATGTGCCATTTTTTATTCAATTATCTACTTTCAGCATTTTTCCCATACCACCAATTTAGGCAGTCTAGACAGTGCGGTTGGTCTATAGCAAGTGGGCTTCTTTCTGAGAACTGATCTCTTTGCTTTATTTTTGGATCACGGAGGAAGTCTCAGCAGACGTGGATAACTCTCCCCACATACTTCTTTATGCCAGCATTTCAATAGTTACGATGCTACGATAAATTAATACATCTGTGTCATATTAATACTGCATTAGAGCAATACAAAAGTAACATGATACAACAGAAGCACTGCTAACCCCCTAAAACTTTCACATGGCTCTGTTAGATGAAAACCATTACTGTTAATTCCTGCTCACAGACCTTCTGTCTACAAAAAGGCAAAACAGACAGTGTCCTGAATGCCTTTGAGTAGTATAAACTCTCTTGTTATCAACACCACGGCTGCTGTCCAGAGATAAGGAAAGCAGACAGTCAGACTAGTAACTCTGTGGGCCCTGCATTTTCTATAACCTCTGACACACTCTTCTTTCACGTTATTGGTTTGTCATCCTCTGGTAATTGTTTATAAATCACTGCTCAAATTGCTCATGACTCTATGTTTCCTGCCAAAAAGTAATCTCACCAAGTATTTGATAGACTTTCCAAAATAATTTCCTTGTATGATACTTGGATCTCACATTTTAAATTTGATAGGAAAAAACATAAAGAGAAAAAAATAAGGCCTTTTCTATAAACCAAGACTATTGGATATAATTTTATTTCAAAAAGGAACAACATAGATGTATTAATACTACATAGACCTTTTTTTTCTCTCTAACCACATTTTTAAAATATCCATTCCTAGTTTCCAGTTATTCTGAGCATAGCGTATTTCCCATTTATGAAAGTTGACTTTTTTCACAGAGAGTTTCCAAAGCCAGAAATACCATAACTTTTGGGCTAATTACATCTATTGTTTTATAGGGACTTTATAAGGATTTAGCTTCACTTTTTATGCTCCATTTGAAATTAATTGCCTTGTGCCTTTACCATCATAAATAAAAATTAAAACCGGCTGCTCACCGCTGCCTATTTCTGTTCATGTCTCTAAAATATGTCGGTAGGTTGGTCTTTTCTTATTCCTATACTAAATAGGCCCACTTCCCGTGACCTTTCTTCAGAAACAGTTTTCCAACCAGTTAATCATTTTCACTGCTCTTCTTTGGATCTGCTCCAAGCTCTCTTTCCTCGGGTGGGCCTTAGTGCAGTGGTGCAGACTCCTGAGCAGTGCTGATGGGGAGGAAAGTCACTTCACTGGAGACATAGCAGGATCAGGGCACTGTGTCTTCTATGTGGCCCACTTTATGCACTGCCACTGTGTGAAAATCCAGACATCACTTTAAACATGAACCTTACAAGCATCATCATAGGAAACTTCTATAAACATGCCCTAATATGTTTAAGATACGATTGCTTTTCCAAAATTTCTGTATGTACAACTTGTACAACTTTTCAGAATACATCTATCATGTGAGATAGCTTACGTAACATTCTATATTAATTCATTTATTTCTTCTTTCATTTTATATAAGAATGTTGAGTAAATGTCCAGTATACTCATCTAGAGTCTCAGATTTAAAAATACTCAATATCTTATCTCGCTTGTCTTGAAGAGCATGCAACCCAGAGAGGGAATATAAGAAATTTAGCCTCTTTACTCAACCAGATCTGTGTTGGAATTGTGGAATCTTAGTGAGTGAGTGCATATCATTCAGCAGCTTACTAGGCTAGTCATATTTCTGTTATAACAAAATACCTGAGATAATAAACTTATAGAGAGAAATCATCTATTTTGGCTCATAGCTTTGGAGGGTCCAGTCCATGGTCAATAGCATTGTTGCTTTGTGCTATGGCAAGGCAGCACATCAAGATGGAAATGTGTGGTGGAGAAAATTACTCGCCTTATGACCAGAAAGATAAAAAAGAAAAGAAATAGTAAAGAGGAGACTCGCTGGATACTAAGCCTTTAGCAGATGGGTCCTGGTGGATATTGAAAATCTAAACTATAGCACTTACCCTCTCCCTATCTTCATTGCTTCACCTTTCTTTTCTTTTTTTTCTTTACTTTTATTTGTATTTATTTTATACTTAATTTATTTCCATAAATACAAAAACAAAAACTTAGAAGTTTTGGTTTCTTTGGTTTTTTCTGGGTTTTATCTTCTGTGTAGCTTCCTCCTCTGGTTTAGGTACAATTCGTTCCTTTTCAGTGAGGATCATAATGTGGCAGGGGGAGCTCACATGTGTTAATCTGGCCATGAGCTCTGTAAGTGCAGTGGTGCATCTTGGGTGCTTTGTTCACTTGGATACATTCAATGACCAGAGAATCTACATTTAAACCCTTAAGTTCAGTATTACTCTCTGCATTTTTAAGCACATGCAGCAAAAATTCAGCACTCTTTTTGGGCCACCAAACCTGGGTCCAGCCCCACTCTTTGCCTGGGCACACCTACCAATTCTACCACTGTAACACCAGAATGGCACACATCGCTTCTTTACTGTGACATCCTGCAGATACTTGGTGGTCTTTCCGATATGCATACGTGATATGCATTGCCAGCCTGGGTTATTTCACAAGTGTTGTTAAAGTGAGCACGAAGATTTGAGCCTCTTGATTTGCATGATTTTCTGGATCAAGAGAATAGCGAACCATTTGCACAGTCAACTCAGGCCATGTACAGGAAGAGCTACCTCATCTTTGAAAGGAGCACAGTGATAATTCCTACACTGACAGTGATGAAATTTGCATAAGAAATAGGTGTGAATAGTGTGACAGAGCAGCTGCTTATTAATATATTCCAAGATCTTTCACATAATAGACAATTTTTTAATTGACTAAATTAATAAATAAAAGAATAGATAAATGAGAAAAACATGTAGGGAAACTAATTGCTACAGTAGTCAGGACAATAATAAAGTTTTGAACAAAATGTCATGGAAGAACATAGGAACAAAATGCTAAGCCAAAACATGGAGACTGTAGGAAGTAAGTAAGATGTATTATTTAAGTAGTGGAGTTAAGAGTATATAGAAATTTATCAGGTGGAAAACATGGGGAAGGGCATTCCAGATAGCAGAAAAAATATATGAAGACTCTGAAATATGTGTAAAAATGGCAAATTAAAGAACTGTGGGGGGTCTGGTGCTTTGGATGCATATAAATTGTGGGGCTGAACAGTTAAGACTAAGGTCAAAGATGAAAGTCGCAAGTGCAATATTAGAAGCATATGCTGAAATCAAATATACAATGAATCCAACAAGAATTGTAAACAAAAAATCATTTCTACTTTAGCTAAGATTCATCAAGTTCTCTTCTATTAGCTGGTTCATTACAAAAATATTGAACTTTTGTGACAATTTAGACATTCTTAATACAATACCAGGGGTGTTAAGTTCTAAATAATTTAACACATCCCATCTCTTTGGTTCATTATAAATACATTCTTCATTTCAGGTATTATCAATCTGTAACAAAAATCTTTGCATAATTATTTAGTTACTGCATTTAAGTATATTCTTTATTAGGAACAGAGATTCTAAATCATCAGTTAAATTTTATGTTTGTCTAAAAACATTAGTAACCTAATGGTTTACTTCATCGTGTTTTCAAGATGTAACTTTCATCTATCTCATAAATCTGGAAAGTTTCCTGAAAATTGTTCAAAATATTTATGGAAATTATAGTAATAGACTAAATCAAAGGCTTTTCTTGTGTGTGATTGTGTGTGTGTTCACATGTATCTACCTGAATATACGTGTTTTGTTTTTTAGAGAATTTTCTATATCTAAGCAAAAATGAATAATGAGAACTCTAGAAAAGAGTAATCAAGGAAGTAAATATTTAAATATTTACTAATACATCATACCCTATACAGTTCACTTCAAGCTTAAACCCATGATATGTAAAGAAAAAAGTACAGGTTTTAAATCAGAAGATCTGGGAATACAACTTAACATTAGTATTATTCACGTGTCTATCAAAATTTTGTTGAAAGCTAATATTGTCAGATACTTTATTAAATTACAGTTACAATGTCACTCTGTTGTAGAAGAAAGTTATTTAATTCAAGAGGTACAGTTTTTGAATCTGTAAAATGGGAAAATAATGCTTTCATATGAGGTTTGGGAAAGGACTAAGTATGACAATGGCACACAGCCTGGCACAGAGTGCCCATGTGCCAATTATATCTTAATTAATTGTTCAGGGTCTACTTTGGTGTTATAATTATCTACGTAGTAGCAGTAAAGAAAATACAGTTGGTGCGAGCAATGAGAAATATGCAGAAGGATACCATGATTCCATTGATCTTTGGACATATTTGTGCTCCAAACTTGAGCAACTTTGTTTTAATTGATAGATCTTAGTTACCTCATCTTATGAATGGGATGTACTAGTAGACTATATGACAATACATAGAAAGATACTTACTATGAGCTACTAATGCATACAATTATGGGAGCTGAGAAGTCACACAATATCCTTTCTGCAAGCCACAGGCCCAGGAGTGCTGGGGATACAGTTCCAGCATAAGCCCAAAGGCCTGAGACCCAAGAGAGCTTATGGTCTGGTCTAAGTGTGACAGCCCAAACACAGGGAATACAGCTCTTGAGGGGAATAAAACGGCATGATTCAGACCAAGCAGAAAGAACAAATTCACACTTCGTCACCCTTTGGTTCTATTTGGGCCACACTGGATGAAATGACATTCAGCCTCTCTGGTGAGGCTGACATTCTTTCCTCGGTCTTTTGATGAACATGTTATGCTTCCAGAAACACATTCACAGGCTCATCCAGAAAAAATATTTACCAACTACGTGGGCACTGCTTAGCTTCGTCAACTTGACATATAAAACTGAGCATCACCTGCCCATCCCTTGGCAATTTGGCACCCGTAGATTCATCACCTAACTCCATACTTAATTTCCACATAAAGACAGTAGCAAGGTCATAATTCTGCCTAATGTGGTACAGCTGTCCTGTGCAGTACCTAAAAACATGGAGTGATGTTTATTCTTTTCCCAATATCCTGTTGTTTGAGCACTATGACTTAAAGTTAGTAATATTCAAATACTTATACATAGTCAGTACTTCTTGTGTTATATGTAAACAAATGAGAGGAAATAAAACAAACATGCTATATTTACTTAATATATGTTTACCAATATCCAAATATAATTATAGCAAAACAAACCATACTTTCTTTTTTTTCCAGATCATTTATTCTTATGATAAAATTCTTCAGATCTGTAACTACTCAGTAGCTGGTGTTTATGATTACTGTCTTTGATTCTTTGTCTATGCAGTATTCTTCTTATGTTCAGAAAGTACCTCAGGTGATCATGGTTATTAATCTGATTAAGTTACCCAAACCTTCATTATTTCAGGATGTGAGCTCTTGGTATCCCTACTTGTATAGGGCCATTATAGTTTTCCATTAGCTTTAATGATAGGCCAAGGTAACACCAGGTAACAAATGCCTTAAGGCAGTGGTGGCAGACCAATGGCACATATGTCACAGTGGGCTGTTTGTATAATTGAAAGCTGCATTATTGTGTTTTCTAAACTAAAACCTCAGTATTCGAGTTTAACTGTAGTGTTGGCTCTTCGTAATTAATAAATAGGTTTTGGGTTTCAGTTTGGGCATTCATACCTAAAAGGTTTTACATCACTGGCCTAAGGGATATCTGTGTTCCGGACACTCTTTTTTATATCTATTGAGGCATAGTAGTCCAATTTTCCCTTGTAGTCTACATCGGTTTGTTCTGTCAACACCATAATTTTATTCTTGTCCTATTGTCTCTGAGGCCAGATGACAGTTTTAACTCTCAGTTTAGTAAAATTATTGCTGTGCTTCCTAGTAGAAGCTTTTCTTCTGAAATTAGTGCCTTGGCCAGCAGAACAAAGCATCTTAAGAACAGGAAGCAACCATTTTATTAGTGAATGCTGCCACAACCATTTCAAAATTTTGATTCTAGAATCTGTAAGGCCTGGTTATTGGAGAAAAAGTACCATGTATTAGTGCCAATTCCTAGCATAGGCAGCTTTTTGAAGAATCTTGCTCCAGTCCTGCAGTGTGCAGTCACCTTGATGGAAATGTAACTGTCTAGAGATGATTCCACTTTTCTGTCAGTGAGCATCTTCAGAATGGTGGAGCACATGGCAAGACCAATGAATTTCATGAGCATTCCATTGTTGTGACATGAGTACCTTGATCAGAAGCAATGCTGTGTGGAATAACATGGTGGTAGATACGGCATCCTCTAAGTTCACAGATGACTGTTTTGGCAGAAGCATTGTGTATAGGGAGAGCAAATCCACATTTAGAGTCAATATTTATTCCAATAAACACAAAATTCTATCACTACCATGATGAATGGGGTCCAGTGTAATCAACCAGGTAGCTAGCTGATCCCTCTGGGGATTAGTCTACATAAGAATGTATTGTTGTTTTGGGCTGTTGGCAGGTTGAACACTCAGCAATATCTGTAACGAGGTCCCCCTTGGTGAGTACAGGCCAGGTTACTGAGCCCACCCAGAACTTTCATTTCTGATACTATGACTATTTTGTTCACAAGCACATTGAGTATTAATAGGCTGAGGAAAGAGTTTCTCAAATTCTGATATCCAAAGAATCAGTGTTCTTATCTACTTAATTATTAAAACTTTCCTTTACTGAGGCCACAATTTGATATATATTCACATGGGCACACATATCTTCATTTTTTTTCTTGCCTATTCATAGATGTTAAACCACAGTACTTTCCAAGTTTCTTTTTTTATTTTATGAAAAAATAAAACAAAATTTCATTGTATTCCTCCCAAGTTTCTAACCATAGAGCCAACCTACTAATGGACATGTAATCATACATCTGACCATTTCTCCTTCCAAAGTGCATAATCAAGTGCACTATTTGAAGTTCTGTTCATTGGCAAATTGTCTTTAATACTGTCACTGAGGGATGTTCCAGAGCGTTACTTAGTGTTAGAGCTGTTCCACTTTTGGGTGGTGTCTGAATTTCATACAGAAATATCAAAAACCAGACCCCAGGCTTCGCTCTCAGTTGATGATAGGTCTGCCATGAGCCATAGGTCAGGCCATGAGTATAGGATGGGAGAAGGAAAGCCAAGTAGTAGAAGTGGGAACTATGGACATGGAAGTCATTTTTTCACATAACTCATTTTTGAAGTATGTGCCAATTCTGTTTAATGAAATAAAAAGTAACTATTAGGACATTTCCAGAATGAAATCCAGGTAGAGTTTTATATAGACTTTATATTGGATCGCTAGGTGGAAAAATGGTCAACATTTTTCTACGTAAGATTTCTCAGGCTTTCTCTGGACAAATTTAGTTTACCTCCTAAATGATAGAAAATGTTTTTGCCTCTTAGTTGAAAAATAAGAAATGATATGCTTATCAATGTTATCTTCTTAATCACTATTTATGCACTGATACTTCAAATTCAGAGAAGGGTTATTATTTTTCTGTGTCAGCATTCTGCCCTTTCTCATGTGTGTACTGCTTATCCACAGAAAATGATAGAAAATCCTCCATGTGGAAGGTTGAGCGAAAGTAACAGCACCAACACTCTTTTATCTGTGGTGACAGAAAGATAATCCACATGTGAAAGCACTTGGTGCTTCAGCTTATTTTGAGTGACAGAAGCATAATAGACTCTCCTAAGCATTAGCATTCTACAATAACACAGCATTGTCATCCTTTGTCTGATCCTGGCTCATACAAATCCCTCACAGTGTTTCAAATTCCTAACTAAAACTAGAGAAATACATCTCAAAGCTATTATGTGGAAATGGATTAGCGACAGCTTTAAATTTTTAAACAAACCCTTAACGATGTAAAAGTCTTATTTATGCCCTTCTTCAGGGATGTTTATGGACAGGATGAAAATGAAGAATCTGGATCTCACAAGCAATTTGCATTCTTAAATCCTGTGTTTTGCTTTTTAAAATGTTAGCCTTTTTTGTTCTTTTTCCACATTTGATATTTTAGCTTCTTAATTCTGTTTTAAAAACTACTTGAAGAAGGTTGAGAGAAAAAATTTATATTTGGTTTTATTTAGAATTAAAGCACCTTTATTTTTAGTTTAAAAGTGAAAGCTACTACCTTTTGTTATAAATCAAGGCATGATGATCCTTTAGAAGCTACTAAAGCAGGAGAAAAATACGAGCCATTTGTTTCCATCTCTGAGTGCTCATCTTTTAAGAACTAAAGTCTCCTATATTATTTCTTGGTTGCCCTGAACTATTTTATCATTTTATACACCAAATCTGGACCTTGTTTTTAGCAGTATCTTCAACTCCAAAGTCATCCCTCTTTCTCGGTACCTACTGAATATAACCATCCTGTTCTGATTTTCTTGTGTTTGTGCTCCTAAACAGTGTCAGAAGAATAGCGTGGTAGGAGAAGAAAGAACGCTGAGTTTGAACTGAATGACATGAGTCAAAACTCTGGTTAATGTCTGTGGTGTATTCATCTGTACCACGTATGATTCCAAATAGCATGTGATATCTCAGTCTTGAAAACAGTCCCATGAAAACAGGCACGTGGATTTAAATCAGTTGGCTAAACTCATACAGTCAGTAAGAAGAGAAAGCAAGTTTCCAAACCAAATGATCTGGCTCCAGAATCTATGTGTTTAGTTCTATGCCGTAGGGCCAGAAATGACCCCCATAGCTCTTCTTGTGCTCAATTTCTTCTTCTGTGAAGCAGGAAGTTTTAGAAAATAGTAGTGATCACTTTCCACTTTATAATTGTATAGTTCTGAGGAGAAATTTAATTGAATTGCCATATTCCATTTAAGGATGGACATAGAAGTGATTTTTGACTGGACATGGAAGGAACCACATGAAATTTTGTTCTCTGACATTAAATACTGATGGGGTCTTCTCTTCCTGCAATGTGAGAGGCTTGTCATATGGTGGTGATGCTTGGACTAATAAGTAGCCATCTACATGGCTTTGAAAACACAATGTAATCTAGCATAGTGTAGTAGCTAGAATTTGACTCACTGCATGTAAAGAATGCCCCCAAATAACAATGGCTTATACAAAATATAAATTTATAGTTTTTCAGATAGTGTTCCAGAAGTTACAGCTGAATCTTCTAGGTGACGATAGGAAGGGAGCTATAGTACCTTAATCATCCAGATTTCTTCCATATTTCTATTTTGTAATATTAGATTATGGCTTCCACTTTTGAGATCAGCTCATGGTAATAAATGAATGTTGTCTACAAAGAATAAGGAGAAGAGAACAAGAACTTAAATGTCCTTCCCATATGAATCATCTATCTTTAAACAGCTTTCAATGAAAATGCTTTGATGACTTCCACTAAACACTTCCACTTATATATTTTTGCCCAAAACTTGTGGCCGAGCATAGCATTAAGTTAACATGTTTTCTTCTAACTGGTTGCTTTGCAGTCCTGCATAGAACTACTAGTAGTGCAAAAGAAGCGAATGGATATTGAATGATAAAAACAAGTTTTGGTGACGTGTTACAATGTACACGTAAGACATAATACCAGTAATATTTGGAAGGTCAAGAGGATTAAGGAGCCAAATAAAATAAGGTAAGAAAACAATTTAAGATTCAGTTCCAATAAAGTTCTCAATTGAAAATAATAGGTTTTTTGAGTGTTAGCAAAAAAACCTAAGAAACTAGTGAAATAAGAAGTACATAAAAGGCAAGGAAATGGAGAAAAATTACACAAAATATTTGTTCAAAACTCCGATTGTGAAGAGGATGGGGAGGATGACAGCTGGAAGATGTACAGGGTGGAGAAGACAACACAGTGAGCCTCTCCACACTACTGGCCACCTCTCTTCATGGACTAAGTTGAGATGGGAGAAAACATGCCCAGTGCTTTGTGATATGTGGGAAGGAGGAAAATATCTAGAAACAGTTCTGTGTATTTGGATAAGAGGAATTTAGAACAGTTCTTATATGACGGCTTTATTTTTCTCTGTGCATTAGTGATCAAAGTCGTTTGCTAAGTGCAAGGGCAGGCTTGAGAAATGTAGAGCACTTTGAAATGACTCTGGAGAACATGGGGGAATATTGGCTAACAAAACATAAGACTCTTGGGACAGGATAAGGGCATGATTGCAGTCCCAGACCTTAGTGAACTATTGCTGTTTTCTACTCCTCATTCTGCTTCTCTTCACACACACATGCTTCTGTACTTACAAATTTGTTCTTAGGTATTTCTCATTCTTACTTCTATTAGGAGTTTTCTTTTTAATTGTATTTTCTAACTAGCTATTGCTAACATATAATAAATCTATTTCTAGGACCAACATTAATTTCTGGCAATGTTGAAATCCTTTATAGTTTCTAGTCATTTTTCAGTTTGTTATCTTAGGTTGTTCAGCTAAAAGAAAGATCTCTGCAAGAAATTACCATTTTATTTCTCCGTTCTAAAGCATACTTTTTATTCTTTTCCCTCTTCTATTCAATGACTATGGCTTTTGAATAATGATGAGTAGCCATGGTTATAGAAATCGTCCTTTCCTCTTCTTGACATTAATGGGAATGCCTCTTGTGTTATGCCATTTATT
Source organism: Dolichotis patagonum (assembly GCA_004027295.1). Lineage (NCBI taxonomy): Eukaryota > Metazoa > Chordata > Mammalia > Rodentia > Caviidae > Dolichotis > Dolichotis patagonum. Next base: position 29,935 of record PVJX010006661.1, read on the forward strand.
AGGATGTATTTATTCCATAAATATTTATTGAGCATCTATCATATGCAGTCTGTATTAAGTACTGGTTATGCTGTAGTGAAATGGTTTGATAACTCTGACCTTATATAATGTCTAGTGAGGAGGCAAATATTTGAAGACTACAAAGATATGACTGCCTAATTGTAACTTGTGATAAGAGTTATGAATGGGGAGAAAATTGCTATAAGAGAAAGAATGTAACTACCAATTTACGTGGAAGGTCAAATAACTTCTGGAAAAGTGGCATTTGGGACATAGAAGTAGAAGCAGAATCAGAATCAGAAAAAATCAGGTCAATATGTTTGGAGGGAGGAATAATAGGATGGAGGGGGTAGTGAATATAAGAATATGAAATTAGCATCCAGATAAGATTACTTTCTGTATTGCAAGGTATGTATCGGACATATTGTGTGCTAAATAAATGTCACTTGTAAATATAATTTAGATTATAATTTATTCTCATCTCTTATGGGAAGAGATGTAAAGTTTTTTGGTTTTGTGGGGTTTTTTTTTTGGTGCCGGGGATCGAACTCCCGACCTCGCGTTTGCCTAGCAGGCACTTATGCCGCTTTTATGTTCAGTCTACTAAGGAGAGTTTTTAAAATTGGTAACAATTTTAGAATCATATTAATAGGCTCTATTGTCATATCTTGAGATAATCATAAGGTTTTCTGTTTTTAACCTATGTGTTTGACAATTTATGTGAACGTTTTCTAATATCAAATTATTCTTTTAAGAATAAATATTAATCAGCTACATTTTAAGTAGAATTTTTCATTTAGTTACTCTGCAAGTTACCAGAAATTTTATAAATATTCTTGAAGAGGGTTTTAAAAATTTTCCTTGCAATTTTTGTTTGCTTTTATTTGATATAAATTTGTCAGATATGTCATTACGAATGTTATGCTAACTTCATAAAATCAACTGAAACTTTTTAAAAAAAATATTTGAAAATGGCTTTGCAATACAAGAATTTTTCAAATCACATTTCTAAAAAGGCATTTTAGCTTTGTGATTTTGGGTGGCACACATTTATAACAATTTTATTACTTATTTTTGGTTACATGTCCACTAAAATTTTAGGACTTTTTTGAGTTTGCTTCGTAATTCACATTATGCTAGCATAGTTTCCCATTAATTTTCCACTGGGTCATTTATAAATGATTTCTAATGGTATTACCTGATTGCTGCTTTTTCTTCTCATTAGATTGTCAAGCTGGTCTCTCAAAATTGTTTTTCTAATCAATTTTCTTCTTGGAAATCTTTCAACAGCTCTTTTTTTCCCCTCAAGATAAAATATAAAACTCCATGCACAAAACCTGAATCATGAGTCTCATTATTTCTAAAACAACATCATTTATCTTTCTTTCTGTTTATTTAAATTCCCAGAATATTTTAGGTTCACTCTCCCTGAACATCTGCCGACATTCCCTCTGGCTGAAATTCCCTTCTCCCTCTGTTTCCCATTCTCTGGTTATCTTTTCTGTAACTCATCTTGGTTCATTTGCTTGTTGCAGGTCTTTGCTATCAAGTAACCTTCTACAAGAACTCTTGCTAACACCCAAGATTATATGTGCCCTTCTCGTAGTAACATGTCACAGTGGACTTGGTCTCCTGTCTACTTGTCTATCACCGTCAAGAGGATTTAAGAAAATTGAGAGATATGTTGGTTTATTCCTCTTTACACTGACAATGTTTGAAATCAAAGCTTGCTCAATGAATATTTACTAGGATAGTGAATGGATGCCCAATGTTAATAACTTGTAAGTATACCAAAAGTTTTAGCAGTTCACATTTATTTAGACTGCAAAGTATTCAGTTTCACTGTCAGAGAAATTAGTTTGTTTCCCCACCCTTTTGTCATTAGTCTATGTGATTTAATTGAATCCCATCACTTGGAAAAAAAAGTGCAACTAACTGATTTAAGGAAGTTAGAGAATTAAAAAACCTGACTGTTAGTGGGCAGAGACCACAAGATCAGAAATAATCTACTAGCCATGAGCAAAGAGGTGGATGGCATTTGTTCATCAGTTAGTTGGTTAAATGGAAGTTTCTTAGTGTTTCTACTACTCGTAGTTCACAATTTCAAACGAGTTGTTGACGTTTAGTGGAAATTTTGATGATGATTAGATTCTCAGGACATAACCTGTCATGCAAGATAAGAAAGGACTAAGGCTCTCACGATTGGACAAGAAATGCTTATTAACATGAAATCTGACCAAAGACTACATTAGTATAGCCTGAGATTTAAGTTCAGAAGGCTGGAGATTCTGTTATCATGTGAAGAAATCATGTGAAGAAGACTTTTCCATTGGTGCTGGAAATGCTCTAGAGACAATTCCATCATATATAAAAGATCTCAAGAGCCTAGATGCTGTTTCCTGTTGTCTCTGCCCTGGATGTTCCTGTTGTCTCTCCTGTTTCCTGTTGTCTCTGCCCTGGATGTTCTGGACTGCTCTACTTTCAAAAATGACTCAAGAGGTCCTGAGTTATTTAAATTTTTATTTTTATTAGTACATGTTTGTAGTACATGGTAATTACATTCCTTACCGGGAGTTGGTACATGCACATAACACATCTGATTTTTTTATAAGTTCCTTTCTCATGCCTTTCCTTCCCTGCCCTCTATCTCTTGGTCTTTTGAATGGATTCTTTTCCTCACTGTTTCTTCACTTCCTGGCAGAACATCATCTCTTAACCACTCTCCTCAAATATGTCAAATGATTAGAATTTTTATATAAAGTGGCTATAAAATTTCTGATTGCTCTACACAATTTAGGACTTCGAAAGCATTCTCTCAGCAATTCCTAGTAGTGTCATGCACACTTCATTTGGAGGGCTTAGAATCCAAGTCTTCAGACTAAAGCATGAGAAAACTGGATGGAACTGATCTACATTGTCCTATAAATCTTTCCCTCTTTTAAAAATTCCTTTTAGCTCTCAAATATTAAATTACTATAAAGGCTTAGTCAACGCCTTATTCTCACACATTGCTGTAGGATAAGTTATCACTCTCTAAATATCTGCTGAAAAGTTTAACACTGGTATGCAGATTATCTACCCTCAAAATAGTCCTTTGCTAGCCAGTTACAGGATCAGAGGTGGAAACATTTTCCAATCTGAATTCTTTCTCTCTCCCAGGAATTGGGAGTTAGGATACTGCATGAGTTTGTTATGGATATTAAACTGCACAATCACCTAGAGCTGAACTTTTCAGTTGGTGCTGAGGCCACTGAAGTCAAAACTAAAAGAGCCTTTCCAAGAAATAGCCTGAAAGCAAGAGGACCATGTAGAAAGAGGCAGAGGTGGGATACACCTAGAGAGACAGATGGGACAAACTGGCTGCGTTATAACTTTTGGATTAAATGCAGCCCAAATGTACTGCCAGCACTTTCTTTGATATCCGCTGATATCTTTTCAGTAAGCTTACTAATTGGCATAGTTAATGTGGGTGTGTGTTCCTTGCAAGCAAATGATTCCTGGATCATTCTTTGTAACATACTGGGAATTTGAAAACAAAAAGTAACTTTTCAGATGGGAAAAAATGTGACTCACTGAGGACACAGAGTGAAGAGCAAGAAAAACATCACTTCTCCACCCCCACCCTGGCTTTTGATAACTTTTTTTTCTTATAAATAATAGGGTCCAAGCCTTAGACCAGGCAAAAAGCAGAGGCAGAAGTCTGTGTTTCGAAGGTGTCATTCTCTCCTATTATCCACTGTCTACCTGTATGGTTAGAAATCTCTAGAGAAACAGAATTAATGAGAAAATAGGGTCATTTGTAGAATAAAAAGAGGTGGGAAACTCCACAGTGGCCATCTGTGTTCTACAGAACTGGAAGATGGAGGCCATAAAAAGGGGGAACAAGGATGCATTACTATGCGAGATTGGAGGCCTGGAAATTCACTGGGGAGTCGCTGGTGTTGGTGCTGGAAGGCGGAAAAAATAGGAAACCCAGAGACCTATGTCCAAAGGCAATGGCCACAAAGGATGTACCTGCTCAAGAAGACTGGAGTCGACAGGAAGGGGATCTAGGAACAGGGCAATTGAGAGGGAGGGCTGAGGAAGGGGAGTAAAATGTATCAAGGTATCTATGTGCCAAGTTTTTAATGCTGAGTGTTAATTATGTATTTCAAGCAAATGCTAAAAAGGTTGGAGGAAAAAAACAAACAAAAACAAAAATGGACACTCTTCTTTCTTCTTTCCCTTCTTTATTCCATCTAGACTTTAAGCCTATACGTTGGTGCCACCCACCGCTGGGGTGGGTCTGCCTGAGAGGCCAATCTTCCACAGAGTCACCTGGAACTGTGCTTTAATCAGCTGGGCATCTCTTACTCTGGTGAAGTTTACCTACCAAAATTTATGGGCATACAATGCCCATATGTTGGGAAATGTCTGGTTTAACAGCATTAAAAATATTGATATTAAGTGACTCTCAAGTTGTGAGATTTCAGCTGGTGCAAAGACATGTATTTCAGTGATCAGACCACCTGAATATGTTTGGAATCACTGTGCAGAAATGGTTACCTCCTCTGTGTCTGTGTTAAGGCTTGCTCCAGTTTGAGGCATGTGTGTGACAGTATGTGGAATGTGAAGATGTGAGAAGAGACCACCCTGCCTGTTTGGATTAGTGTCTGTATCTATTTTAATAAGTATGGTGCCTGGGAGTTCATTTATTATGAGTTCAACTCCAGTTTGGGGTTCTGCATATATTTCCAAGGGTAAAGGGCAAAGTACTTCTAGTCTTTCTTCTATGCTTCATAAGATTCTTTGAAACATAATATTTTCTCTTAAGTGGACACATTTACAAAATGAGCCAGCTAGCTGACAGAGAGATTGCATATGCTTGTGTGTAAGAGCATTCATAACATGCAACTATTCAAAATGCCAGAATTGTTTGCTCAAATTTTAATTTTGCATGGTTGTGGTAATTAACTCACTGTCAAGCTCTGCATAAATCTGAATTGCTTCAGCCTGCAGTTGCCAAGCTGCTGAAAAGCTTGAATGGAGATCAAACAAAACCTCTCGACCTCACTAACGCAAAGGACAATATAGAACCAACTCCAAATTCTTTCCGTCATGTAATCAATAAAATCCTATGAATTTGTAAACAGTCTTGTCAAATATCTGAGCATATATAGTTCCAGACTTAAGGTAGTCTGTAGAGTCACAGGAAAAAAAGAGTCTGAGGGAATTTGATTTTTCTGTTAAACTCATTCTGGTTCGGTTTAAACTTGGTGTGCTTAGTTTCCTTTATTTTCAAGGTATCTTGTCACAATTTCCTGCTACTGAATAAAGATAGCAAATGAGTTCTATTAGAACCATTATTCTGAAGCAGGTACTCAGTAAAGGCATAGAAACTCAAGTAAGTGTTATTAAAGATGTGAAATTTATGTCAAGCCAGATTCTTGACTTATGATACAATGATATATTTTATCCTAGCTTTTTTTTTTCATTTAAAAAACAGGATGATATAGTATCAGATTCCAGAGTTCTCCAGGAAATGACAACATTGAGTAATCTGGTAAATGAAGAAACTTGGTAAATGAAAATGTTAATCCAAAGTTGTGTGCCCTGTATTTGTCCCTAGAACTACTATGGTGCTATTGTCTCAGATGCGGTTATTAATTCATTCATTTATCCCATGAATCTCTTTGGAATTTGTATTAGGTTCCAGGTTCCACATGGTGAAGAAGTTCAGCTAAGAATAACCTACATTCTAAAGAGTTTACAGTTGGCAAAACTATGGTTATCAGATTATGCAAGAATACTAGACAAACCCCAAGGGCTTAACCCATGTTGGCAGGACATGGACCAGAAGAAGAGAGGAGGGAAAATGAATTGAGGTCATAATGCTTGGGTTAAATCTTCAAAGGTAATCAGGAGGTAACCAGATCCAAGAGAGCCTGAGCAAAGAATCCATAAAAGAAATCCTATGTTGGAACAAGCTTTTCCGTTGCTGAAGAATTAATGAAGCAGAGAGAGTGGCAGGAGTGCCATCAGGGAGGACCACAGGTGGCATCAAATCCCCTAAGTACCCTCACCCAAATATCTGTCACCAGGCTACAGAGGGAGCAAGCATTTTAACTGCCTTTTAGCACCCAAACACAGCGCAGACTGTGATGCTGATAATGCCAGTGTTACCAGATACAATTCTCCACCTCCAACTCTTTTTATTTTGAGATTGTAATAAAAGAAACAAATGTACACACACACACACACACACCCTTACTTTTTAAGATTATATCACAGACCTTACCCATGTAAAATTGGATAAAATTTTTGAGCATAACGTCATATAAACAAAACTTCACCCACTGTTTTATGTCTTATGCAGTAAAAACTATTTAGATATCGCAAATTGATTAATAAAAATTAGCAGACTCTACTGGATAGAGTGAGATGTAGGCGCTCAGCCTGGTGCTATGGCTTGGTGTGCTGGTGTGCTGACTCTCCACAGCCTCATCAGGGGTTTTATTATGTTCACTTTGCAGATGGAAAAATTATAGTAGAGATCTGAATGGACTCATCCCTCCTCAATTATTATACACAGAGGAAGGCTCTGAATTTCAATTGAATTTCAATCTCTTTTTGATTTTGCAATATTGAGGTCCACCTCCTTCACACTGAGCTATATCCTGAGTCCTTTCTTCATTTTTATTTTGGGACGGGATCTACAAAGTTGCCCAGGCAGGACTTCAAATTTCAATCTGAGGCGGGAGCCTCAGCTTTCCTCAGTACTGGGATTATAGGCATGAGCCACCAGACTGGACAAATTTCAGTCTGGGAGTTTAAGTTTCTAGTTAAGTGATGGGAGTTTAAGTTTCTAGTATTCCAATAGCACCAAGAATACCCTATCTTAGGTACTCAAATAAACAGGAAGCAACCTCTATTTAGGCTATTAAAAAAAATACTATGGGAAGCCTCTGCCCTCTTATCTGGTATTTGAGTTTTGATTATAAGATAGTTTCAGGAAATTTTTGTCAAAATGTTTTACCAGCATTATGTTTTATATAGAGCATGACCTGCTGCTTTGGGATTGCTGGGAAAAGTTTCTTTAAATTGCTCCAAAATCCTGTGAAAATGCCTCTTGATTAAAGCTGCTTTAAATTGAATTGAGAGAGAGAAATTTGTCTTTCCTTCTGTAGTTTTTGCAAAGGTTCTGCTCTCTTTGTGGTTAGACAAGCTATTTGCATTTTTTCCTACCAGAAAGACTGAACAGTAGCATTCAGCTTGTCAGAACTTCCTGCCTGGAACTAGAGAGTGGAAACTCATAATGTACAGTTACTACAGGGCTGAAGTGATTAGTAATTCTAACAATATACACAATGTTGTTTAATGTGTATTAAAACAACAATGCATCAAAGAATAAACAGAATATGTCATCAAAGACAAGAAAATAATGTTAGTGAAGTGAGAGAAAATGTATGGAGGGCAACACTTTGGGCCACATCATTTCTGAGCTTTGTTTTGCTGAAAAAGATACAAACTGTTATAACTTCTTTACACGTGAGTTAATAGAGATCTCATTTTGAACAATTTTCCCATTAATGTGTTACAGTAACCAGTTGTAAATTAAAACACCCCCACATCGGTATTTAAGTTTGAGTCTCTAATGTGCCAGCTCAAGATAGTGCACAGTTGGACCATTCCTACCCTCTGTAAGCATTCAGTACTCTTCCTCAGTCTGTCTTCCTCTCCAAACCTGTGGCCCACTCTCTGTTGCTTTCTTTCCTCCTTCACACCCTCTTTCTCCTAAACATCTCCTCTCTGTCTTTGGACCTTTCTACTTCCATTGTCACCATCATCTGAGGTAGCTCAACCACTAATCTTATTCTCTGAAGTGCAAGTGAAGGTTATTTGTAAAGTAATTATAAATACATTAATGGTACCTTATAAAATATTAAAGTTGATAACTTTTTAAAATGGCATGCACATAGGACATTTTGCCCTCTTCTCTCTGTTGAAAGATAAAGCACCTTCCAGAAGCAGTAGCAGTGATTTTGTACCATGAGCATCCCTGTCCTCTCTTCTGGGGATTGCCTCCTTGGGGACAGGGTAGCTTTAGACCAGCATCTCAGTTTGCAATCATTTCTTCCCATCTTACCTTTGAGATTCACTGTCAAAGATGATTCACATTTCTGCATGATTTTTTGCTTTTCCATTTCTTCTAGATTTATGAAAAATCAAATTAACTCTAAAGAATCTATCATCAGACAGCATCTACTAATGTCTCATAAATTTTTTTTGTTGCACAGAAGATAAAGATTTCAATCAAAAGTATGACCCAAAGCAAAATTGCTCTCACATTAAGGAAAGAATGGGGGAGTCAGTTTGAAATATGATGTTCTATCACATAACACATAAGATCCCAACATTAACTCTTACTCCAAGTGGCCCTTGTCCAACATGAATGTTTATACTGGCTTTTCCTTTTGATTCTTTTTGTAAATAACTGACTTCTCACTATAACTTTGCTTTTAGCATCTTTTAAAAGAACTGTGATATATAATAGCATGGCTTATGAAGCATTGTTTCTCGTGTAGTATGGAAAGATTATTGGGTTGCAAAAAATTATATTTCAAGAACCTGGACTATATATATATATATAATATAAAATAACAGCTACATCAAATACCCAAATATATGTATTCTTGCTTTCTTCTAAAAGTACATGCTTTTTATGATATTAGAATGTTGTAAGAAGCATACCTCTTAGACTTAAATGTATTCAACATACTGTGTAATTTCTACCTTCTGTTTTATTGTGCCTTGGATGTGTCACTGAAAAGGATATTTTAGTACTTAACAGTTATATGACTATAAAAAGCCAGTTCAAGCAATTCTTGGATGTTAATAGCAGTTCCCAGAGATATTATAATCTTTATATTAAATAACAAAAGATACAACTTGATATTGCCTATACAGGGCACAGTTTAGTTTCAGAAATACAAATAGGTTGAAAGTAAAAGATACAGAGAAGATATATCATGCAAGTGGAAACCATTAGAAAGAACCACATTCTGACTAGACAAGTAGACGTAAATGGTCACTAGAGATAAAACAAGGATGTATTTTAGTAATACAAGTATCAAGATCACTTTTATAGTAGCAACATACATGCACATAAAAACAATGTTTCAAAATTCGTTAAACAAAATCTGATAGAATTAAAGTGAGAATATTGAAAAAAATCAACTATAAGACTTCAGTATTCCACTTTCAACAGTGAATAAAGCAGTTAGAAGATCAACACGGATTCAGAAGATTTGAACAAGAGTATAAACCAACCACACCTAACAAATATCTGGAACATTCATCCAACAACAGCAGAGAACACATTCTTCTCAATACATGTGAGAGTCTCTCCACAACAGTACATATATTAGGCCTTATCACAACAGTCAATTTAAAATGTTTGAAAGGGCATCAAGTATATTTCCAATGGTATAAAATTAGAAACAATAATAGAAGAAAAATTAAGAAATTCATAATTACATTGAGATTAAACAGCATACTACTAAATATCCAATGAATTTAAAAGAGAGTTGACAGAGAAATGAGTAAAAGGGAGAATACAGTATATACCAAAACTTACCAACGCAGTTTTAGCAGTGCCCAGAGGGAAATTTACAGCTGTGAATTATCTATAGTGAAAGGAAAGAATTCAAATTAGTGATTCAAACTTCCACTTTAAAACACTAGAAAAGATCAAAGTAAGTCTAAAGTCAGGAAGATGATACAAATAAAAAAGATTAAAACTGAAATTAGTTAACTAGATAATGGAGATATAAGGGATAAAAATGAATGAAATCAAAAGTTGAGTTTTAACAAGAATCACAAAAAGTACAGATTAACTTGGAAAAAGTAGATGAGACTCAAATTGCTAAAAATCATCAATAAATAAAATAAATAAAAAAACCACTACTGACTTTACAGAAATAAAAAAAGATTAAAACAGAGAATAATGTAAAGAACTGTATGGTACTAGTTTGGATAAGTTGAGATGAGTTGCTTAGATTTCTAGAAAGATAGAAACAATTAAAATTTACTCAAGAAGGAAGAGAAACTCTGAATAAATTTATAACATGAGATTGAACTAGTAAATTTAGAATTTTCCACAAAGAAAAGCCCTGACACAGATAGCTTTATTGGTGAATTTTGTTAAACATGTAAATAAATAATTTCATTTTTCTCACAAACTTCTCCAAAACACTAGAAGTGGAGTGCCATAGACTAAAATTTGTAGGTTAAATCCTAACCAAATGTGTATATTAAATCCTAACTCCCAAGGTGATATGTAATATCAGAAGGTGGGGAGTGTTAGGGAGGTAATGAGGTCATAAGGCTAAGCCCTAATGAATAAGATTACTGCCTTCATAAGAGGTGCCAGGAAACTCCCTCACCTCCTCCACTATGTAGTTACAGTAAGAAGGCACCTGTATGAAACAGAAGCAAACCTTGACCAAACATCCTGTCCACCAGTGCCTTGATGCAGTACTTCCCAGACCCCAGAACAGCCAGAAATACACCATTATTGTTTCTAAGCCATGTAGTGTATTTTTTAGAACTGTCCAAATGGACCAAGACAAGGAGGGAGCACTTTCTAACTCATTCCACTTGGCTAACCCCTCCTTGATGTATCTGATAGAGCTTTTAAAACAATATATAAAGAACTCTTATGGCTCAATATAAAAGTATAAATAAGTCAGTTTAAAAAAATGTCAAATGATCTGAATAGATGTTTCTCACAGAAGCTATATGGCCAGTAAGCACTGCACATGTATAAGGATAGGAAAGGAACAAGTTAAATTATCATTACTTGAAAATGACATGATACTCTACAAAACATATACTAATAAAAAATTTTTAAATGTAAAAGAACTTTAAAAAAATAAAGCCTAACTGTGCAATAGTTTGGTTATGTTTTAAAAAAGCAGGTAATAGGAAATATTGGAAGTAGTATTGAGAAACTGGAGCTCTCATACATTACTGGTAGAAATATAAAATAGCCCTACTTAAATACCACTAGATATTATAGAACAAAAACATTTAAACACTTGTTAAAAATGGTAGAATAGGTGCTATTAACTATTATGATAGGGAAGGGAGACCAGTAAAAATCCAAATTAAACTATGGTTGCTATAAAGACAGCTAGAATTTAAAGTCAATACGCATAGTACTGAGGGATCAACAGCTCAAAAATTATTAAAAGGAGCTTACCCTAACTTTTGACCTAACCCTAATACTAATCATGACTTGCTCGATTCAAAGACTGCAGATCCTAGAAAGAAATGACTCATTGAAAGACTGAGAGGAAATTTTTTTGAGATTCATATTTTTTGCTTTTTTTTTGTATTTTTCCTTGTTTTTCTGAGGGTGTGAAATTTTTTTCCATTTTTCTTTTTCTCCTTTATATATTTTTACACTCTCACTTTTCTTTTTTCCTTCGTTTTGCTCTCTGCTATTTCTTTGCTCCTCCTTTTCTCAATCATTATTTTCCATTACTGTTACCTAACATTATTAATTTTCCTAGACTCCTCAGTAGGATTCCCTATATCAGTTTTCTCTCATAGTTCACTTATATGTCAATATATTTCTAGTTCTCAAATTCTCCATACCTTCAGTTTTTACTTTGCAGAGGGATACAAAGTCAACACATAAAAATCAACAGAATTCCTATATTCCAATAATGAATTCACTAAGACAGAAATTAACAAGTACCATTCACAATAGTATAAGAACAATTAAATACTTAGAAATTAACCTAACCAAGGAAGTGAAATACCTCTGCAATGAAAACTACAATACTTTCAAAAAGGAGGTCAAAAGACATTAGAAAATCATGAAAATCTCCTGTCCTTGGATAGGCACAACCAACACAGTCAAAATGACCACAATTCCAAAATTAGTTCCAAAATTTGGTTGAGATTTAATGCAATCCCAATCAAAATAACAGCAATAATCCTCATATAACTACAAAAAAATCTGAAATTTTATATGAAACTAAAAGAGACACAAAATGGTAAAAAAAAGTCTTAGGTAATGAGAGCAAAGTGAGAGGCATCACAACCCCAGATTTGAAGCTATATCACAAAGCTACAGTGATAAAAACAGCATGGTACAGGCACAAAATCAGGTATGTGGATCAATGGAACAAAAGAGAGGGCAGAGAAATAACCCAGGCACATTTAGCTACATGATCTTTGACAAAGGAGCCAGAAACATTCACTGGAGGAAAAATAGTCTTTCTAATAAATGGTGTTGGGATAACTGGATAGCCACATGCAGAAGATTGGATCTTCTCACTATATTTCTCACCACATACTAAACTAAAATTAAAGTGAATAAAAGATCTAATGTGAAAATAGAAACAACATGAAAAATAAAGTAGGTACAACTCTTGAAGCCATAGGCATAGGAAAGGAGTTTCTGAACAGAACTCTAATAGTATCAAAAAGAAAAATTAGTACCAAGACTCAACAAATGGAATTATGTAAAATTACAGTGCTTCTTCACAGCAAAGGAAGCAATCGACAGAGTGAAAAGGCAACCTACAGAAAGGGAAAAATAATTTTACCAACTATTCCTTAGCTAGAGGACTAAAGTTTAAAATATACAAAAAACTAAAAAATATTAGCTCCCACAAAATAAAGTAGTCAAAAAATGGGCAATTGGAATGAGCAGACATTTATCATAAGAACTAAAAGTGGGAAAAACATCCATGAAAAAAAGTGTTCAATAATATTGGCCATTAGAGAAATAGTATAAACAATGCTGAGGTTTCATTTTATTCCCTCCAAAATAGCTCTCATTGAGAAATCAAATAATAACAAATGCTGAAGAGTCTGGGAAAAGAGGAAGCCTTCTGCATTGTTAAAGGGTATGTAAACTAGTACAAGCATTATGGACATAAGTATGGAGAGTCCTCAAAAACTAAAACTAGAAACTCTATTTGGTACAGCTATTTCCCTTGGAGGTATCATCTCAAAAGAGTTAATTACACCATATGAGAGTGTTATGTAGGCATCCATATTTATAGGACCACAGTTCATACTAGCCAAACCTTGGAAGTGGCCTGTGGGTCTAGCCATTGATAAATGGATAAAAATTTGTTATTTATACACAATAGAATATTAATCTTCCATGAAAAAGGTTAAACTTGAGTCACTTGCAGGAAAACTGGTACACCTTGACATTATAATGTCAAGTGAAATAATTTAGACACACAAGGTTAAATACTGTATTTTTAAAAATATAAGAAACCCACAATATAAATAAAGAACAAAAAGAAGTACTAGAAGGTAGGGAGATAGATTCTTTTCAAAGTGGAAGAGGACCAAGAGACAGAGGGAAGGAAGGGGCAAGGAGGGAAAGGAGATGAAAAGAAAATAGAGATACATTATGTGCATGAACCAACTGGTTACATGTACCAATCATTATGTACCATAATTCTTACATTACATTGTAATCTTTAATATTAATATTAAACATATACTTGTAAAAAAACTGAAAAAAAGAAAGCACATTTGAAGAAGTAAAAAGTAACCTGAATCCTGTGAAAAGTTTTTAAGAGAGAGAAATATTCAATATAGAAAGAAATAACCAAAATAGAAAGAGACTAATAGGACAGGAGAAAAGCATTTAAAAACAATTGCAATGACCTATAAGAGAGAGAGTTAATGAAAATAAGTTCAACAAGCGTGACAAGAATAAGACAAATTAGAGAAGTATTGGAAGGTGATGTTTCTCACACGTACTGTGTATCAGAAGAATCTAGAGAGCTTTAAGCAAAAGTTAGTTTTATAGTTACTAAATTACTGTGCAATATTTTATTTCCAAGTTGGAGTATCAATTGTAAACATTTTAAGAGTTCTCCGATTCTGATGTCCAAACAAGTTTAAGACTCACTGATTTTAGAGATAGAACACAGAAGCTAGAAAGGAATTAACTGTAGGAAGTGATGAAAAGGGATGAGCCAGTGGAGTGCATGACATTTCTGTGTTGGGCATCCGAGAGAAAAAAGCAAGCAGATTGTTGATTTGAGATGAATGTGAGCATTGCAAGTGAACAGATTACAAATTACTGGAATGATTTGTCTTGAATTAAGAATGGACCAGGAGCCTGGCAAGGTGGCGCACGCCTGTAATCCCAGCACTTGGGAGGCTAGGCAAAAGGATTGCTGGGAGTTCAAAGCCAGCCTGGGATACAAAGTGAGTTAAAGACAAGCTTGCACTGCATAGTGAGCCCCTGTCTCAAAAAACAAAAACAAATGCATAGACTGGGATAAAGACATGGAAAATTTTTAGCATATATGGTCATAGACCCAACTGTATTGAAAAGATTGTTTACTCACAGCTAACATTCCTGTTTCATTGGTGTGGATGACTGAGAAATGTCTACGTTTATTTAGTGATTTTGAACTAGGAATCTTGTTTCTTCCACCTGGAGTATTAGGTAACTGAAGATTTTAGTGAATGCATATTTCTGTGCCACCTTTGAATATGACTAATAGCCACCTATCTGAATTAATTTCCTACCACTAGTTCTTAGTGTTTTGAGATGAAGGGAGGGGTAATTTGAACAAAATATCATGTTATAGCACTGTTACACACATACATTTCAACCCTATATAATTAAGCAATATAATAACACAACTGCTTTTCCATACATTATCAGTGAATATTAACAACTCATTTTGCAAGGAAAAAAATTTAAAGAAAGGTTTATTTACTCCTAGTAAGAAAGAATTTTTGTTTGTTTGTTTACTTGATATGTGCCCTGGAAGCTTCTTTCAAATTTACATATATGCTTCGTTTGGTTATTTAGAATAACAATAACATTGAAATGAACATAATTACAAAAACAATCTACTTCCAAATGTATTTACTTTAAATACATTTAAATAACATCTGAATAACCTTGAAGACCTAGTCCTTTAACTCTGCATTTTTTTCATTTATAATAAAAAATTAAACACTGGATTGGAGAATTTCCTTGTTGCACATTTGCTACTAAACCAGTAAGTGGAAAAAATCCTCAGAGAGAAAGGCTGCTCCAGTGAGAGTCAGAAATCAGTTAAAGTGGATCGATCCAAGGTTCAACTAATATTTATGCAGCTCTTAGGTACTGAATGAACATGAAAGACATCTCTCTCTTTACTATCTCTGCTCTATTGTCTTAATATTTATTAAAGTAAAACATAAATGCAGAAGCAATGTATGAACTGTGTCAAATAACCAGACCCTTAGATGCCAAATGCTAGTAGATCCTCCTATTTAGGTAGTGGATCGACCTTCATCATCAGGACATGCCTCTATGGTAGACAGTGATATAGCCCCACACTAGCAGGCATAATCCTAACCAGTGAAGCACATAGGGGGACCTTCTGGAAGGCTTGTGAGAAAGTATCCTGTTCTTAAAATAAGATAAGGGGAAGAAATGATATCTCTTTTGCTACGAGGTGTGATGTTGGGAGGTATGAGGTTGTCTGGAAATATCACAGCCATCCTCAGGTCCAGGGATGTAGCTAGAGACAAAACGTGGTTCTTGCAGAAAGAAGAGACTGAAAATAATTTTGGTCAATAGAGTTGTTTAACTAACGGAACTAAAAATGTTTTTACTTCTGGATTTCTTACCTAGGTGAGATAGCAAAATCAAGTTATTTGAACTCTATTATTGTCATTTTTTGAAACTCAAACTGAATGAAATTTGAACTGTTCAAAATTCAAATTACTGGAATTCAAACTGAATCATTAACTGCAAATTTTGGTGATTTTCTACAAAATTTAGCGTGATGTTATATCATCACTACAATTTTTGGTAAGAGTGATCATTTCTCCAAACAGGTTCATAGGTTCTGAATCACATTATCAGGCATAGTCATAGCAATAACCTTAATTTCTTGCATTCATCAACTTACCATTGTTGTGACCAAATATCTGGTAAGATCGACTTAAAGGAGGAAAGATTTGCTTTGGTTCAGGGTTTCAGAGACTTCAGTTTGTGCTTGGCTGGCCCCTCTGTTTCAAGACTGGGAGTGAAGCAGTGTATCCTGGTAAAAGGGACAATGGACCAAAGAAGCTGCATTCACGGTGTCCAGAAGCAGAGAAAGAGAAGGAGTCAAGGGACAAAACACATGCTTCAAGACATAGTCTCCCCAGTGCTCACCCCTTCCCACTAGGCCCCACTGCTTGAAGTTTCTACCACGTACCACTGGTGACACCTGTTAGGCATTTGAATAGCTGTGCACATGCTACTTGGTATACACATCAAGCACCTGAGCTACAATATCAGTGCATCCATAGATTTGTGCAACAAGCCTGCTTTGCTTATGCAATTAAAGCAAATTTATTAATTTAGTGCCTGCTTGCCCACCAGAGGGATAACAAGCATGTCATGCTCAACTTTGCATTGTCTGTGGAAAAATACCCTGCGTGTTATTAGTACAGAGTATGTGCTTATTGCATGAGTGAACAGACAAATGCATTCACTTCATGGAATAGCTGTCTGTAAAGTAGTAACCTTTTTTTTTTTTTTTTTGGTACCGGGGATTGAACTCATGACCTCATGCTTGCCAGGCAGGTGCTTAATTCACTGAGCTAAATCCCCAGCCCAAAGTAGTAACATTCTAAAGTATAGCATGTGATTCAGATGTTTTGAATTATCTTTTGTTGTTATGCCAAAACTTAACGTTTTAAAGAAACGGTCTTGGGCTGGGGATTTAGCTCAGCGGCCTAAGCGCCTGCTTTGCAAGCGCGCAGTCGTGAGTTCGATCCCCGGTACCAAAAATAAATAAATAAATAAATAAGAATAAAGTAACAGTCTTTCTACTCCATCATATGATTTTTGTGGGATGGAATTTAGGTGGAATTCAATTGGGTCACTTGTGTCTTCTAATGGCATCACCTTCACCCACTCTATGTATGCCCTCAAAGTACCCACTTTTTACGTTACAATTTTGAGAATATTGCATATCACCTGCTTAAGAGTATCATAGCATTGCTTCACAGAGCCAAATGATGTTCCTTGTTGGCTGATTTGTCTCAGCTAAAGTGGTTCAAATATGACTTTCTGGAGTACTCTTGCCATTTTTAAGTGGCTCCGTGGCGGTCATTGAGTCAGAACTTATGCTTGTTTTCTCCATCTTTTGTGGAGAATATTAACACTACCCACAGGTTAGCAGCTAAAGTCTGAAAACAGGCAACATAGTACAACTGGGGCCAACAAATAACTAATCTTATTTGGAGACTCCAAAATGGCTTCTTTATCCACTAATATTTGGTCAGCATTATTCTCTATGTATGTTACCTGTCTCTAAGATCACTTTTGAATTGGCAGGTTGGCTCAGAGTGATCGGACTTTGTATATAGCAACTCGTGACTTTAAGGAAAAGTGCTGCAAAAGAACTATCACATTATGTTTGCAAAGCAAGTAACTAAGTCTGATGAAATTAGGAGGAGTAGAATCACACTCTACTTTTAGTGCTAGGAAAATGAATAATTTTCAGCTATCAAACTACCATAGATATTTTCAGATACTTTCTATCTCTCAAGGGAGACATTAAGTACATTGACAAGTCGATTGATGTTAAGGATATTTAACAAGTAAATACACACTAAGAATACTTGTAATGTTTCATGACTTCTGCTAAGATTGGTGTCGCCTCAACCCAGTGTTCCAGATCATCTACACTGACATCTACTCTAAGGTTTGGAGTAAAAGTAAGAAAAGGAATCTCAGTAACCTCTGACGTCAACTTACCATTGTAATTTTTCATCACAACCTCTCTGAAAATTATCCTAAACATTTTGAAAATGTGTTTCATGCATTCTGTTAGATAATCCTAGAAACAAGTAGGCCATTCCATAAACATTTTTATTAAAAATTAAAGGGAAAATGTCAAAGATAATCTTCTATTGTTTACACAGCAAAATTTTAAGGGACACTTTTGGGCATATTTATTTTTCACATTGCCTGGCTGAAAGTATAATAGCAATGCTTCACAGAGTCAAGTGAGTGCTCCTGTTAACAGATTTATCTCAGCTAAAATGATTCAAAATGACTTTCTGGAGTAATCTCACCCCATTTACATGGCTCTGTGGTGGTGTAATGGTTAATACATTGGGTCAACTTGAGAAGTTTAAGCAAGGAGCCAGGGCTCTCACTTGTAAACATCTTCATCATGTGCAAGAGAAAGGCACAGAGATGATGTGAGTGTTATACCCACCCTGGTGGAGAAGTAGCTTGTTTGCAATATAAGGGAGGAAAAGAGGCTTCTTCTTCCCGCTTTTGTGCTTGTTGTTTTGCTGTCTTCCACCACCTTTAACTGTTTACCTTGTGCCATGCCACCCTGCCTTGGAGCCAGCTGATTATGGGCTGAAACCTCCACAAACTGTGAGCTAAATAAACCTTTTTTTTCTTGATTTTGAGCATCAGGTATTTTGTCTTAGTAATGCAAGTAAAGTAACTAAAACAGGTGGTGTTTGAGCCAGGGCTTATGGTTGTTTGTTACCTCAGTCTTTCAGAGAGGATATCATTCTGCTTACAACTCAGTAGCTGAAGTCTGAAATATCATACAGGCAATATAGTTCTAGGTTCTAGGTACTTCCATTGAAAGATAGCCTCTCTGCCTCTCCATAACTTGAAAAGATAAACTGAGAGCTGAGAAAGGACATTTATAAAGAGAATCCTGGAAAATACCCACCCTAGTTCCCTTGGAATTACAAATGTTAGAATGTATCAGATTGAACTCTGATCGATTGGCCTATCATAAGAGATGCTTGTAAAACTCCTAGCAATAAAGTAAGAGTGATCATCACATGACACAAAGTGTTCACTATGTATATCAAGCAAAGCATTCATCTGTCATTTCAGCATAGGATTAATTGTGCTCCCATGTTTTCACATGATGGACACCTTGAATCAGATAACTGATTAAATTTCTTTCCTTTGCTACCTGTAATCAAGTTTTCAGATAGCAACTCAGTACTAGAAAGTACAAAAGAGTTCATGTCATCAAGTGATTTACATTGAGGTGATTCCTGGTCCCACATGTCTTCTTTAACTTATTTACCTTTTACTCAAAATTTAAAAAATTTTAAATACATAAATTTATTGCTATATTTTAGTAAATCTATTACTCCCCTAAAACCATTTTGAGATGAAGAATGGAGTACAGATAAATAAAAATTCAAATGAGCAGGTGCTATGGAAAAGTATAAATTATTTTATTATACTTATTTTTCACTTGTCCTGGGATAAGTAGCTGTGATTTTAATTTTTAATTTAAAACTTCTATTGGATAGACTAGCTACTTCTAGTTTTTACTTAAAATTTCTAGTGGCTAGCTTATATATTTTTTGAAAATAAAAGAAATGGGGAGAAACTATATTCAATGCCTGTGGATAATTCTTGGAGAAGGATACCCTCTACTTTGCAATTATGCAGCCACAAAGAGTTAGTGAGTTGAGGGAGAAAGGAGGACATCCTATCCTATGCCCAACTCCAAATCTTACTGTGTAATAGGCAGAAGGAGAGCCTGGTTCAGCTGTCTGTGCCTGGGGCAATGGATTCCTGGTGCAGGACCTTCTTTAACTGCTGCAGAAACACTGTTCTGACTTGTAGCTAACTGTGCTGAAAATAGTGCCACCAAATAACAGTTTATATACAGCCATGCAATATTACCATATAATAGTTTGTATGCATTCATATATAATATGTGCTGTGTGTGCATATATAGGATACATACAAAATGAACAATTTTACATGATATTTGCAACATCTATGAAGAAATTTACTGCAAATAACTTTACTAGCAAACTGTCTGAGTAAAATTTAGTTGTGAATTGGGAACTTCCTTTGCCTATATTGAATACACTTACTGTGAGACGAGCGAGTGGACATGGGCTGTATCTTTATTAAACGCAATGGCGGAAGGACAAATAATATGAAGCATTTTGATATGCTGTGAATGTGGTTTCTCCTTGTGAACTCACACAAGATTGAATCTCTTTATGGTATGGAGAGTGGAAACTTAACCCAAGTATGATGCTTGGAGGTAGAGCCTTTGGGAGGTCATTAGGATTCGATAAAATGTTCAGAATGGACTCCTAGGATTGAATCCGAGTGGCTTTACAAAAAGAGGGTCAGAGATCAGACACATAAACGTGGACTTGTCTTCTTTCTGTCTTTTGCCATGTTATTCTGTGCAGTCAGTGGACCATCATCATACTGAACCAATGCCAGTGCTATGCCCTTGAACCTCCAGAAGTGGGAATTAAATAGCACGCTTTTTATTATAAAGTTATCCTGTCTAAGAAGTGTATTATAGCAACAGAAGTCTGACTAATGCAGATGCTGTTAACAATTACTTTTCAGTGAAGACATTTTCTTGCTTGATATTTCACATCCATGTTTCTTTGCAAAATCTTAAAATATAAATCTTTGTTTATAATCATCTTTGTTCATCGTTTGCAAGAATATATTACTGATTTTGAAGAATATGTAATGATTTAGAAAAGAATATATAACTGGTTTTGACAGGTATTTAATATTGCATATTAAATGGTTGCCCGGAACTTTTAATAATGAAGCTAAAACTGCAAAAAACTGTATTTGGGATTAGATCTAAGCATGTACAAAGAAGAAAAAAAGGCAAAGTTTTTAAAAGAACACATTGTGAAGCCAAGTTAACATCTCTTCTTTATCCAGTATTAGCATTACAAGTTCTTTGGCACCCATTGGATGAGAATTGGGATTCAGGATGGCCCAGAATAACTCCCAAAAGGTAAGGCCCTGTAGAAAATAGAGGGATGCACGACATTCAGTGGTTTCTGGGCATATTTGAGAGAACTGTGTATACTCACACAGCAGAAAGAAACAGAGTCAGACAGACAGAGAGAACAGAGCATTCTTACCCCCGTGAGAGCCTGTAGCAGTATAAAATGGAGTGAGATAAAAAGAAAGGAGAACAAAAATGAGATCAATTTCACAAAGGGCACAACTGATTTCTGTGCCTGAGATAGCTTCTGAGAGGCCAAGTGCTATATCTCAGATGAGACCGCAGTGGGAAGCAAGGACGACCCTTTCATCTGCTGCTTCTTTCCAGTGGCCTGTCTCTTGCTGTTCTGCTCTCAGGTGTGATTTCACCCTGAATATCTGCACTGTGTTACTGGGCTGCTCTAGGAAGCTTCCGATGACAAGAGAACCCATTGTGGCAGCAATGTGCAAAGGGCTTCTCTGCTCCAGAGAGTGGAGATGGCAAGGGTGCAAAGATTGCAGAGGATGATGTGAGTGCTCTCTAGGGTAACTGTGTCCAGGAAGTAGGCAGAGCTAATCTGATCAAAGGTGGGACACATACCTCAGATTATGTCTGCTCTTGCATGTTGCATTTCCATTTATTTGCTTATATTTATTTTCTGCCTATTGTATTACAATTTTCATTCTGAGAATTTTATTTACATATCTTCTAATGTTAAAACACATGTAAGAAATGCACTGTTGTGAGTTTTATTTCCTAGGTAACTGGACTGAGGCACAGAGGTTAGAAGGCGGAACTGGCTGGAGCTGCATAATAAATCTTGATCACAGAACTTCTAAGTTTCTTTATGCTTGAGTTTTATACAGAAAATTAAATTCACTGAATGAGAAATATATTTTAATTTTATGTTTAAAACATCTGCCTCAACTTATTTCAGATTTTATAACTTTAAGGATAGCAATTAATTTATAAGAACAACTTTCAGTTGGCCAGTTTTTGATAAGTTTTATAATCACTGTTTTCCTTTTCGTATTTGCCTCTCTTCCTTTGATGACTTACTGCAATTTAACATCTCCAGAAGGAGAATATTAACTATTCTTTACCAAATTCCCACATTGGCTGGGTGTAAAGAGTGGTTAATATATGTGGTATTCAGAAAATTTAAAATCCTTAATTTACTGATTTTTCCATTATCACAAATATTTAGTGTTGAGAGTCCTTTAGAAGAGAGAATGACCTTGGAAGGACTATCAAAAATTACTCTAACTTTTTTGGAAGGTTTTGAAAGAATAGACCACTGTGAGTAATGCAGCAGTTAATTTAAAACTAAATGCCGTGATGAGTTTACTGTCATTCAATGAATAAAGTAGGTGGGCTTTGTTTAAGATTAAGAAGAGGTCATTTAGGTATGGATTTTATACACAAACAGAATTACATATCATGACTTTGAGATAAAATAGTCAGTACAGTTATTACCATCTGGACCTCCCATTAACATTTCCCCTCATTTCTGTTACTGCTAGCAGCAACCTTAGTGATTCCATTCTTGAGGATGCCTAGGAATAATAGTGACATCACAGGAATGATTAATGACGGTTACCCAGAGAATGAAGGAGAGGCTTCCACATACCAACTCAAGCACTGAATGTAATTAGCTTATTCATTTTTCAGAAGCCAGTCAGTTTTTACTAAAGTTTGTGTTATAGATTCTTGACCCAAACTTGTAAGTAATTATTTCACATTTATTGCTGTCAACCCTTAATGCTCAGTATGCTTTCAATTTTGAGAGAAAATTCAAAATTGACTGTTATGTGACTTTTAGGGTCTCTGCTTTGATGTTGCATTGTTTGTCATTAGTACAGTCTAATTATCCATTGGAAGAGATGCTTTGTTTTCAAAGGGGATTATTCATGGCCTGAATTCTATATACTCAGTTGCCAAGTAATAAAAGAGATGGTTAAAATTCTAAGTCATCTTGCCTAACTACCAACTAAAAGCCACTAGTGTTGGTGTTATTTTGGTGACCATGCTATTGCATTTTTCTTGCATAACTGGATGATTGAAAGGGTGGTGTCTGGTTTGCATTTCATTTAAATGGCTTTTATAGCCTTTTGAAAGCTGGAAATGTGCTTTATGTTTAGCATCTCTTTCCACACAATTTAGTTTCATCCTTTTTTCACTTAAGTCACTGGAAAGTAATGTTCAGCTTTGTTTCGAAACTTCACAGTGACGAAGACTGTCAGTGTCTTTTTTATGTTGTAGTATATTCTAATATGATCTCTTGAAATATTACTTTTATATACCTTCTTAATGCTCCCAGTAGTTTAATTTCAATTTTATTTCTTAATAAGTGATAAGTTATATTTCATGCAGGTCAAATCCAAGTCCAACCTATGCCTTGGTGAGCATGTGAGAGTATTTCTAAATATTTCTCTTTCCAATTTTGAACTCAGTGTAAAAGAAATGTCTTATCTCCCTCCATCTGCCCACCTAGAGTTAAACAGATGAGAACAAAAGAGAAATCAAATAATGAATCCCAAAGAAGGACTATAAACAAGTATCTGAGTAAAAAATACGTGTAAGAGAAGCATTGAAATTGTAAGGGCTGTAAAACAATGAGGATTAGAGACAAATGACAAACACAACTGAGTTCTCTTGGTTTCCCGTAGCTTCATGACAGAGACTCTGATTCTGTCCTCTGAACCATTCAGATGGGTATTTAACTTGCTCTTGAGGAAAGGTATTTTCGTATCTGTCTTCATGAATGTGCTTCTCAGCTTCGCCTAGCTCCCTGTTCTTACTTAACCAGCAGCGGAGCCAGCTGCTACCATACAAAGTTATTCTTGTCTTTTCCCAGGTGACATAAAGAATATGTAATTGTTATTTATGATAAGACTGTTTCAGTTCCAGGGCACTGACTAAGTTACGTCTCTGATACGTTCTAATCATGGTATGCTTTTGCTCAAATACGCTATTCTAGGCTTTCTGGATCTTATCTCTTGAGCCAATATTCCAGTCATTATGCAACAAATTATAAAATAAAATTAACATGACTTCTAATATTAGACAACAATCCACCAGGCATTGTGCCATTTCCTCCATTAGCAATATCTTTTTAGTATTTTGTTCCTTTATTCCTGAAAGATGGAAAAATTCTCATGGCTGTATTTCAGAATGAACCAAATACCCTTGCCTAAATAAATATTCTAAGTTTATTTTCATTACAAGTTTTCTACTCTTTAGGATCTTTTTGTTTCATTTTAACATTGTTTTGTCCCATTTTTAATGCATTTTTTTCTGAAAAATGTTTTTAAAAGCATGAATTTTCTGGCTTTATAATTTTTATGTCTTATTTGAGTCTGTGCTGAATATCTCCTCTTGTCATTATACAATTAATACATCTTGAATTCTAAAACAAAATCACTTTCTTCTTTTAAGTTAATATTTTATTCACATTTTGGAAAATTGTCTTTTCTTTTTATTAACAAATAGATAATTATCAATGCTTGGCAAAAAAGAAGCAAAAGAGACCAGAAAATAGTGAAAGGAAAAACAGAAAATTGTTTATTTTTAGAAATAAAACAATTTAGAAATCAGTACAATGATATTTTTCATTTAGTTTGATAAGTTGCAATAAGTTGTTTCATACTGGAAAATCTCACACACCAAGAATTTCTTGACGAGATCATTGCCCACTTACCTTGGCCAACAGTGGGTATCCCTGTAAGAAGTATCACAAGAATGAACAGATGGACAAGGAAGTTGGATCCTTGGGAGACTTTGTGAGTTACCAATGTATATAACTATAAATTCTTCTCCTCTTCCTTTTAGATAACATTTTATGATGATGATACTGATAACTGCTATCACTATTAATAACAGTTTGAGGTAGTAGAAAAAGTTGTGGGGCCAGAAAGACTTCAATTCAAATACCAACTCCACATTGTATAACTTTAGACAAGTGATTTATACTCCTTATCTATAAAATGGGAGATAATAATTATTGTGAGGATATAATTACATATTCAAAGTGTCTATTCTACTACCTGGCATATAATGTAATCTCAGAAATACTAGTTTTCTTATTTTAAATTATTTTAAAATATTTAAAATAACTGGTATCCCATCGATGTTAAGATGTTTTATGTTACACAAGCAGTAATTTAGCAATATCAAATCAAATTGTGTGAGGCAGACAAACTTTGAGCACTTCTGCTTTCAAGGGTTTCCTTAATTTTCATGAACAAAAAGAGTTATCTTTTCTGTCTTCAAAACCCGAGTTTGCCAAGAGGACAAGGTGTCTAAGGCATTGGTGTAAGTCCTGATTCAGGAGAAAGGCGTTCTTTGGGAAGCCTTTGAGTGGTCTACAAGATTTCTGTCAACTGGCTGCAAACTTCTACTCGTTCATCCCCCTTACTTTAGAGATGAGGAATTTGAATCTAGTGAGTTTATGATTTATCCAATTGGTGGTATTGCTGAGAATTAAAAACTAGGTTGTTTCCCAGTTGAATACTTTTTCCATTATACCATGTGGAGTTGAGTCAACCAGAAAATCTGCAAGGACATAAAAATAATGTTCTTTCTCTGTCTGACCTCAGTAATAACTGGTTAAGGATTTAAAATGCTTTGGAGCAAATCCTCAAAGCAGCTGCAGGTCCTCAGTGTTCTAGAAGACATATTTTAAATTCTCCAAATTAAAAAAAAAATCTTGATAGACCTTCTTTTTTTCTGCAGTAACTAAAAACAGCTTCCAGCTCTGCAGTCATAAAGTGGCTATTGAAACCTCAAATATAAAGTGATCTCCTTTGAAGTGGCAGGACAGAGTGGCCAGAACACCAGGATGGATGTTAAAAAAGACCTGGGTCTTAGCTTTAATTCAGGCTTATCTTTCGTGTGGCCTGAAGCCAGCTTTAGATATTTCTGAACTTGAAGTTATTTCTGACTCTTATTTTCCTCCCATGATTCTGTCTAGTTCTACAGCAAAACTGGGTGGTAGTGTCATGAAATAGATCTAGAATCTGACCACCACCCATCCCTTGCACTGCTACTTCCTTTACCTCAGCCACCATCATCTCTTCTGTGGAAGACTGAAGAAATCTTTGCTGTTTTGGATGTGATTCAAGGGTATCCCCCACAGGCTCATGCATGAGCTCCATAATTTTTAGTTCAGTGGTAGGATGAGGTGAACCTTTAAAAGGCAGAGCCTAGCAGGAGGTGGTACGGTCTTTGTGGGTGTGTCCTCAGAAAAAGGTGTGTCTACAGAAAGGGGTGTGCCCTCAGAGGGAAGTGTGGGACCCCAGCCTCTCTGGCTTCCTGCTTTGAGAAAGACTTGCCTGGCTCCCCCACAATGTACATCTGCACCTTAATTTGTTTCTAAACTTGACATTAAAAGGAAAGCCATTGTATTAAAAAGCATTCTTATTAATTTAAGTGGGGAAAAAATGAGGTGTTTTATCCCTCCCTACCCAAGATGCTCCAGTTATTTATATGGGTAAGAAAATATTATAATTAAATATGAAATGCTTTTCAATTGTTATCACATTATGTAATATATTAACATAAAATTAACAATAAAAGAGTTTGTGCAGAAAATGTAATAACATGAGCATTCATTGTACTCACCAAGAAAGGAAAAGAAGAATTTGTGATGGGTGTTGGTTGATGGAGAAATGTTAGACAGTTGTTCTCTGTAAGGTATGTTCTACTCTCTGAAAAGTTTTCTTTATTGATGTTTTTAATCATTTGGATGATTATGACAACTCAGACTCAAAGTTCAATTGTAATTTAAACTTACCAGAAAGACAATTTAAGTCAAAATATTAGATAAGAGCTAATACTTAAAACTTCTAGTTTTAAGTCAATTCAAATTTTTTCTATCTGATATTTAGTGACTGTGAATTGATGACTAATAGCTGTTCAAAAATAACATGTTTTCCAAAAACCGTAATGTCAAAGTATCATTTCTTAAGCTTATGTGTTTTAAAATGTAAAGGTCAGTTATTAAAAAAAATAACAGAAACCTTTTGGAATGATAACTTTTCAAGACTCTGTATATCAAAGAGTTATAAATTAAATATGTGCTATGGATGATAAATCTGTTTACTATTCTTTTTACAGAGGACCCTATTTCTTTATGTGGTGATGTAAGGCATTGCTGGCTTATGTATAAGACAGGAATGAGAACGTAAAGATAAGCATCCATCTAACATATTTAATGATCCAGTAGTGCACCATATGTTTTTAAAGTGCCAGTTATATGCCAGATACCTTGGTAAAAGAGGTAAGTCAAGGAAGAAAAGTATTATTCTCATCCTGAAGCAATCCTCAGAGGGACTGGGAAGGCACCAAAACTAATGGATAAACTCCACAGTGTTTTGAATGCTATACTCCAGTGTTTTGGGGCAGATAAGAGTGAATATCTAAGGGCTAGGGACTTAGCTCAGTGGCATAACACCTGCCTTTCAAGCATGTGGTCGTGAGTTCGATTTCCAGTACCGATTAAAAAAAAAAACTAAAAAAGAGTGAATATCTAACTTTTCCAGGTGTAAGTGGTACTGTCAAGGGGTAACAGAAAAGAAACATTAAAGTGAATGTTGAAAGATCAGATTTGTAAAGGTGGAGGCAAAGTTATGGATACTCCAAGCAGGATAATAGTATAGTCAACCCTCTGTACTCATGGGTTAAATGAACCACAGATATAAAATATTTGGGGAAATTTGCATATGTACTGAGCATATATATGCTATTATTCACTGCACAATATAGTTTAACAACTATTTACATAACATTTGCACTGTATTAGGTATTATAAGTAGTAGAGATATAATTCACTGAAGAATGTGTGTAAGTTACAAGTAAATACTATGTCATTTTATATAAGGGTATTGAACATGTACAGATTTTGGTATCCTGATTGAGCAGTGTCCTAAAACCAAGCCCCAATCAATACTAAAGGACAGGCTGGGGATATAGCTTAGAGACACAGTACCTGCCTGGTGAGCACGACGTTGTGAGTTTGATCCTCAGTCCCCAAAAATACAAAACACTAAAGGACAATTATATTTACTAAAGCAAAAATCCTTTTGTTCAAGAAATGGGAAACCTCCATGTATTTATTGTGTTTCATTTTACATGAGGACTGCACTTAGATATTTCATAAGATGGAGAAATGATCAACATTTCTACATAAGATGTTGTGAAGTGTTGTTACTGTTCGAATCTCTATCGCTATAAGACGATTTATTCCATGTCATGGTTTATGTCAGTGGCCCCCAGGCCTCATGCCTTTGCATTATGCATTTGTGATTGGTTCATTGACTAGTCCTTGGATTGGGGGTCTGAGTGGTACACCGGCCTAGGGATGGAGCCAGGATGTGATGTAATGGCAGGAAGAAGGCGTGTCGCTCTCTCTTGCCGGTTTTCGCCTTGGGGTTTGCAGCCGCCATGAACTGTGGCCCCACCATGCCACCCTGCCTTGGAGCCAACTGAGTATGGACTGAAACCTCCAAAAACTGTAAGAAATAAACCTTTCCTTTCCCAGCGTTGGCATCAGGTATTTTGTCTCAGCAATGAGTAAAAAGTAACTAAGACATTCCAAATTTGAAAACATTAAGTGATAACCATTTTAGTATACTTAGGGGTCAAGTATTTGAAAGAGACCAGCAGAGAGACCTGGGCTTCTTTCAGCAACATGGCAGCTGAATGATCTAGGTGATGGAACAACTTGGGGCATGGGTCACTGGAATAGCTGTGGGACTGAAAAAATCTTGCACCTCTTCACATATGATGTGTAAGCTAATTTGAAAACTGGATTCAACCAGAATACCTGCATGTGAACTCCCTGGGTTGTACTGGCTTCTCCAAGCACAGAAACTGAAGTCAAGAAAGAAATTTTCTCAATGCAAAGATCCCAAGAACGAGAGTTTCTAGACAGCTACATGAAAGCTGTGTGGTCCTTTCAGAACTAGTCTCAAAAGTCACGGAGTGTCACTTCCCAGTATTCTTTTGGTTGTCGTATTAACAGCTGAAGAAGTAATGCTATATATATATAGGCTGTGGGGAGGTACTTACTTTATAAATCCTAACATTTCTCCTTCAAGTTTGGTGAACTCTGAATGCATTGTTACTTAAAATATTTTTTAAGAGGAAGTATGCAGTATACTAAGAAATCTGTTGTACATGATTATGATTTGAATTTCCACTGCAGAGGGAGTAAGGGCAAAAAAAGATACAAAGGGAAGTAGAGTCCAAGATCAAACTAACCATGAATATCTTGTTAAAGATGGGGCAGTCGAGTTTGTATTATCTCATTCAAGCTTGGTATCTATTTCATGGTGTAGGCATTAACATTTTAATTTTATTAAGAATAGTAGGGGTAAAGTGTTTGTCTTATAGTTCAAGAGCAACATGATGAAATTTTTATGATTTTTATCTACCTTTCATTTAATTTTTTTATTTTTTACTTTAACATTGTAATTTAAACACTAGCTTTTAAAAATTCCTTATTGAAGAAAATTGGAGCATAACTATGTGCTACCTATTTTAACTTTACTCCATCAGTACCAGTAGTTTTTAATTGTAAAGTTTTAAAAAGCTAACAAAACTGAAGTGAAGAAAAAATTTGAAGTAAAGAGCAATTTTTATTGTTAGATTTTACAATCACAAAATTATTTTATCAAATGCCTGCTAAGTTTCTAAATGCTTGATTTCAATTGCTGTACTTAGGTTAGCAACAAACAATTCATGGATCACTTCCCATCTACAGATCATATTCTTGAGTAAAACTGCCTTAGAAGGTTAGGTATATGTTAAGAGAGTATACGTTTTCCTTCCTTGATCTCTCACACTCATAAAGGTTCCTAGTAGACTCACCTTGATTACCTTTTCCAGCTTAAAAAAAAATCAATAGTGCATTCAACTTTCTTGCAGTGATTTATGCAAGGGGTTAAATTGCCCAGTGTTGCCTGGGGATTTGTCAATGCCTTCCCTACTGTGCAGCCTCAGCTGGTATCCGAGGACTGGAGAAGTCTTCTTGTGATTAAGCAATGGCATATGAATGCCATGCCCATAATTTATAATCGTCTTTGTCCTTCCTCCCTGTTTCTTCTTGCATTGGAAGATAAGGAGAGTGTACATATTTGAATTCTGTCTGTGTGTGGAATTGAATGTAGAAGAAGGTGGCTTTATATTGATGCCATATTTGTGTTTGCCAAGGTAATACTCTAAAAATACCACATGTCTATAAAATGTTAGTATAGATTAAGAGTTTTTCTTTGCACACTCTGGCTGGATTTCCGCTAGAGTTTTGTGTTGCTTTCCAAGCTCTTTTTCCATGGGAGAGAAAAGAATGTAATTTCAATTTATATCAGAAGAATTTGCCAATTTGGATGTCTCCCGAGGTTTGGCAGTATAAGAGTGGCATAACATTTTCCAAAGTGCATTTTAAGGGATTAGAGCTTTCTTATCCTGATTTTTCATGCTTCAGTAGATGATTTCTCAGAATAAGGCATTGGTGGAAAGTCCAGCCCAGCTCAAGTAGATTGCCCACTTGGTGAATGGCTTAGTTTCTTCAGATGTAGCTAGCAGTCAGCTCTCGTGGTACTTTGAAAACATTTGTAGATATTCTTAAAAATAGTGATGCTGAGTCTCATTCTCAGGTGTTGAATTCACTGTTCTGAAATAGCAGTGGGCATGGCTAGTTTTTAAAATCTCACGTATTTATTCTGTTGTGCTTCATGGTTAAGAAGCACTATCCAAAACTAAAGTCTACAATGATGAGAGAGTCAGTATAATTGGGGTCAAATTCTATTATCATCGTGTTACAGGAAAATGTTTGTTCAGTAACTGATTGGAGTGATATAGTGTTTAATCTCTTTAATGTTTAGCATAAATTTTCAGTCAATTGAAGGAATAAAATATGACAAATAACTTATTGAACATTATTATAGACTAATTACATTATCCCAGTTTATTCAGATAATACTAAATTAAGTAATTTATTATTTCAGTTTTTTGAATTACAGTCACTGAAGTTCAGATAGCTTATGAAAATAATCTGTAAACATTTTACAAAGGCAAAGTAGGAGATCACATCTTGGGTTTTTTAGTTAGGAGACTACAATAATGTAATTTATTGGACAGTTAATATTTTAGAGTTAATGACCTTGCCTATACTTTTGAAATTTGGCCCAAAATATGCACCTACTTACCACAAGCCACTACATATCTCCTCCAGCATCTGTGAGTTCTGAATTAAAATTTAAGGCTAGATTTTGAATTATTCTTAATTTGCCTCTGGTCCATTTTCTAACTTTGAGAACTCTGTTCCATTGTTGCCAATTTGAATTTAGTAACTTTAGTAACTGGATTATCCTCTAGTTTTGAAACTTGGTTTTAAGGATTAGGCTGATTCTTTTTTTTAAAGAATTAATCTTATTGATACACTTTTGTTAGACATAATGATAACACTCATCATAGGGAATCTATACCTGTACGCAATTTATCTTTGTTCTACTTTTTTCACTATTTCCCTCCTCTCCTTTTAAACCTTCTCCATCTCCTCATTTACAAAAGCTTTGTTTCCATTTTTCTTTCTATTTTCTTTTTTTCATTTTCTCTCCTTGTCCTTCCTCTCCTCCTCCCTTGCTCCCCTTCTCACTGGATTCACTTGATTCTTGAACTTGGTTTTTCTGTCACCCTGCCTGTGCTTTTGCACTGGGTGAACCAGACCAGTGCCACCCTCACATCCATGATCTGATCTTCTGCCCAAATAGAAACAGATAAGAGTAAAACTTTAACCCTTAAATGAACCTACTTCATGTTCTAAATGAGAGTCCCATTTTATATAAGTATAGGTTCAAATAAACTAGAACAAGATACAAATTTCCACATTATGTCTCCTTTACATTTCTAGGTCTATGGGGAAATTAAAATACTGAAAAGCAAGCATTTCTGTCTCTGTCTGGCGTGCTTAATGGAACAGAGATAATTCATATATTGGCTAGTTCCGTTGGTGATGGGGCAACTATTAGGGCCACACACCTGTATCCAGCCTTAAGAACTCGTTAATTGCCTTGATCAATGGATGTAAGAACTAGGTAATGTCTGAAGAAATCCTCTTTAAAGGGCACGAGGCAGAACACCACCTCTTCCTCACAAATGCACACCGCTGGCCACAGGTAAAGCAAGAACATGTGGCTGCATTAGCACAACCGATTGCCATTAAAACCCAGGTATGATCAAGAGACCACCAGGTGCCAGTGCACTGTTGAAAGACAAAATTTTGTCGGGAGGATAAATCCCTTTCAGTTTGAATTTAAAAGTCTTCATTGGTAATCATTACCACAAGAATCACAGTTTGTGTGTAATTTGTTGTTGCTTTATCTTTAATTGACTATACGTAAATATGTGTGTCATATTTATTTAAGATACTGAATAATGCTTGAAATATATGTATAAATTGTGGGATGATAATCTTACTTTTAAATGTGGATTCAAAAAATATCAAACTGAAAGAAGGAGAGTAGCACGGTGGTAATCTTATGATATTTATGTACCCATGTTTACCATTGCACAATTCACAGTATACAAGATATGGAACCAATCTAAATGCACAAAAGCTGATGAGTAGATAAGGAAAATGTGATGTATACACACAATGGAATATTATTCAACCATAAAAAGAAACAACATTTTGCCATTTGGAAGAAAATGAATGGTTCAGGAGGTCCTCATATTGAGCAAAATAAGTCAGACTCAGAAAAAAGAACATCATGTTCTCCATAATATGTGGGATCTAAAAATGATGACCCCAAGGTAGAAGTGACACTATTAATAGACAAGAGGAAGGGAATAACAGAAAAAGGACGGGGGAATGAAGAAGGTTATTGAGGAATGGATATTATCAAATAATATTAGTCAAAAATCAAAGTTTTTAAAAATTAGTAGGAACTAACAAAAAATGATATGAGGACATGTCAAAAGCACATATTTTATAAGAATAAACAAATACCCTAATATTATTTGAATTATAATTTTCTTGGCTCCCTAAATATCCTCCATTTCACATGTCAAAATAAATGTATGTGTATTAATTTTATGTGTCTACACATACATGTATAAATAAATATACAATGTATTTCAGCACTTTTAAAATACAATTTTTTCACATATTAACACCTCTGAAATTGGTATGCATCTTACAGTTTACTAATGTGATACTATACAATGGTACTTTAGTTCAGAAACTCAATTCTCTCCAAGATTATATTTGCAAATTAAATTGTACAAAAATCTAATCAAATTTCCCCATGAGATCAACATTGACCCTACCCATTGAATTTGATTTGGTTCTCATCCAACTTGGTTTGTGACTAAAATCATGGAAAGAGTTGAGTTTGAGTCAAGGTACCACTTATAGTATTATAATCATTACAGTGTAGCTTTTTCCAACTTTAATAGCTATATATGTATAAATATATTTGTGCACGGTAAGATAACATTTTCTGTCAGTGACATCTTAGAATGTGTATCTATGCACATTTCTTACTGTTATTGACATTTTGTTGTTGTTGCTCTAGCACTTTCATCTTTTATGCGATTCCTGAAAATAATTGCAACTCTAGAGTCTTGGATTTATAGATCTGGTTTTTAAAAGAACTAAAGTTATTAAAAGGAAAAGAAAAGAAAAATGGTAATGTCTCTCAGAGGTGTGTGGGGGTGAGGACTGGAGATTGGAACAGGGTAATTTTGGTCAAAAGGCATAGATTTTCAGCTACACAGGAGGAATTAGTTTTAGTGATGGTGAATGTAGTAAATATCAATGTATAGTATATTTCAAAATTGATAAAAGAGTAATTTTAAATACTCTCACCACAAAAATAAATGGTAAATATGTTATTAAATGTATAATTTTAATGATATATATTAATCTGAAGTTTTTATGATGTGAAACATTGCCACTATTTAGAAATATTTTCAATTACTTGTATGATGCACAAAAATCACCTGAAGGAGTGAGACATAAATGTAGGTTTGAGAATTTCTTCTGTCTTCTACAAATTCTAAATTCAGAAATAGTTGCAAACTTCCACATTCAATGATGCCACAAGTTTGTGAAAATTGTGCAAAAATCACTTCCCTCAGCCTGTGGTACTATTTATAAGATCAAATCATTTCAATATTAATTCTTGTGAAAAAACCCAACTCTTATAATTAATGCTTAAATAAAAAATAGGATGTAAAACTAAAGTCTGTTGTTATTGAAAAAGCCAGAGTTGAGCCTCAAATATAGTTGATAAAATGTATTGATCCAGCAGGAGTAGTTTTTTGAGAGGACCAAAATAATTAGTCAATGTGTTAAAAAAAAAATCAGGTTTGATGACCAAAATTTTATAGAGACTATTGTCTTTCAAGTTTTAATTAGATGTTATAGACATTCATCAAACAGATAAAAAGATAATCAATTCAGAGAAAAATCAAGAAAAAAATAATCAAATCAAACAACCACAATAAAGCCAACAGTTCTCAACAATGATAGCAAAAATAAGTACTGGAAAAATGCAACCTTTTCCTACAAATGATGTTAGAAAGTCTAGGATATCCAAATGTGGAAGATTAAAACCAGTATCTGTTTTTCACCTTGTATAAAAATCAGCTCAAAATAGATCACTACCCTTAATGTAAGACCGAAACTTTGAAACTACTAGAGGAACCCATAAAGGATGTACTACTAAATACATGCACAAGAAATGATTTCTTGAACAAAGAAACAAAAGCAAAAACTGGCAAATGGATGACATCAAATTTACTAATCTATACACAGCAAAGGAAACAATCAATGGAGTGCAGACCCAGCCTCCAGAACAGGGAAAATCTTTGCTAATTATTCATCTGACAGATGATTAATACCCAACATATATAAAGAACTCAAAGAATGAAACATCCAAAAATTGGTAACACATTGAAAAAATGGGCAAACAATTTGAAGAGTTACTTGTTGAAGAAGTACAAATAACCAATACAATATATTTTAAAATGCTTGACATTTGTAACCATCAAGGAAATGCAATTACACTGAGATTCTACATCACTCCCACTCCGAATGGCTATTATCAAAACCAATAACTAGCCAAACCAAACCAAAAACAACAAAAAAATGCAAAATAAATAAATGAATAAATAAATGCTGGTGAGGATATAGAGAAAAACAATTTACTCAGTAGACTATTATTAAACTATAATGAAGAGTGAAATCCCATCCTTTGTAGGAAAAAGATTGGAACTTTAGGCCATCATGCTAAGTGACACAAATCAGACACAGAAAGGCAAGTATGACATGTTCTCTCTTGTTTATGAAAACTAAAAGAAAGAAAAAAGATGACCAGAAGGTAGAAGAGAGAATATTTGGGAGGAGGGGATGAGAACCAACAGGAAGAGAGGGAGAGGAAAGCAAGAGGGGATGATAGGGCAGACTGATATGATTGAAGTCCAGTGTATGCACTTACACTGTCACAGGGAGACACATTAATTTAAACAATTAAAATCTGTTAGTATTTGTAATAAAATAGTCATGACACTGATGTTCTATTTAGCAAAAATGAATAATTTGGTATTTTATGGCATTGAAAATGTTTCCCAGAAAAACTTCTGTTAATTTTAATAGATTATGTGATTCAACACCAAAATTATTTCAACTGTGTCATTAGAAATATGAACACTTTTGACTTTGAAACTTCGAGTCTATTTTTTCTCATAAACAACTTTTTCCTTGGAATGAGATTTTTATGAAATTTTAAAAATATCCTTCATTTTCAGGGTTCACTCTTTGAAATATCACTTGTTGTACAAGTAGATATTTAGCTTGGAGAACACATTATTCTTTTATTAATGTTCTATAATAAGCTTCTCAGACTCATTATTCCATAAGATATAAGCAATACTATTATTGATATGCAGAAACAACTGAATCCAAATACTGCCCTAGTTTCCTTTCCTACCAGTGTGCTCATTCATTTCATATCAGGCAAATTCCAACTTTTACACACATTCACCAACAAACTAGTATTTTGGGTTTACCACAAGAAGGATTCCA
Source organism: Dolichotis patagonum (assembly GCA_004027295.1). NCBI lineage: Eukaryota > Metazoa > Chordata > Mammalia > Rodentia > Caviidae > Dolichotis > Dolichotis patagonum. The sequence goes on from PVJX010006661.1 coordinate 65,806, forward strand.
ATAGTATTCTAGAAGCAGAGATGTACCACTAAGAATATAGAGGTCTGAAAATGTCTCTAAGACAGAAGATGCCTGACAGAACGGCAAACTAAACCAACCACATGCTTAGCTTCCTACCACAAACATAAACACACATACAAAATGAGCGGGAGAAAAAAAGAAAACATTTAAATTGAAAACATCTTAATTATGTAGGTTAGCTCAAAAGAAAGAAACCAAATGAAAAGTCTATGCCAGAAGGGTGTGGGTCCTCAGAAAAGAACATTTAGATTTTTTGCCACTTTCAGGACAGAGAGATCCTGTTCTGGGTCTTGGACACTGGAATGCTAATACTCCTGAGGACACAGGAGATGAATTTCCTACCATGCGGCAGCAGATGAAGATGCAAACTGAGCAGCTCACTGAAACAGGAGAACAGAGAAAATGCCGTGGAGCAGTCTGGGTAAGCAGTAATATAGCTCATCTTGGTCAATAACCTTTTTATAAAAAGAAAAAATAAAGTTCCAGAAGAAATAAAATCTCCAGTAAGAATTTATTTTATTTCAAAACTCCATGGCAATACAAGGTTGTGTTACCCAAAGTCATCTCATGTCCTATCTGATGTAGTCTGAAGTCAGGAGTTAGAAATTGGTTTCTCATTCAAGCTTCAGTTGGCTTTCTTTTCTCTGAATTCTCTCTATATTAATGTAAAATACAGTTGTGCTTTTGAATCGAGAATTCAGGTTTTCAATTCTCTGTGTGTAAACTATTCTTTTTTATTTTTTTGAGACAAGGTCTTACTAAGTAATTATGTAAATTATGTAAATTCAGACTAGCTTTGAACTCATTATGCAGCCCAGACTGACCTCATGGTGACCCTTTGACCTCAACCTCCTGAGTGCTGGTACTGCAGGTGAGCATCACCACTCCTGGCTAAACAAACTACTCTGATAACTTTTTAAGGAACACCATTTCACCAGTCTTGTTAAATCCCTTTCTTAACAAATGATATGCTATTTTTTCATACTTTTCTGCAATTATTTTCTAGCATAGATCCAGAGTCCATAAAAGAGTGAACAACTTAGACTGAAAAACTTCAAGCCAATGCTTCAGAGCTTTAGCCAGAAACTGAATACCATCAGGTCATGATTTTTTTTTATTTTAAAGAGAATAAAACATAAGAGGGCAGAACAAAGCAGATCAGAACAGAACAATATAAGCAACACAGCACTTTACAATAAGACAACTGGACATAACAGTAGCTATCAAAATATCTCTTTCTCTGCTATAGTTGAGCATAGTTTCAAATACAATAATATCAAACATAACAAAATAGTATAAAGCCATTCAAAAGAATGAAAGAATTACAGGACATTCTGAACTGAATAACAGAATAATCAATGGCTACTACAATATCTCATTTTCAATAAAAAAATTTGTTTATACTATCACATATATTAACATCCCCAATAAGACACAACATGATAGAACCGATGGTAATAGAAGAATAGAAGCATGGTAGGACTTCAAAGCAAGATGATATTAAATCAGCAATGGCTGCCATAATGTTTTGTTTTCTTCAAAACAGCTGTTCATGCCATCACCCATAATAAAGTCAAACAAAACAGAATAAAACCATTCCAGCTGATGAATGAAAACATTGAAAGGTTTCAAAGCAATGAAATGGGGAATCATGATTACTATAAAATCTTATGCCCCTAGCAGAATTTCATTAATTCTCCCCCAAAATGTGCTTTGAGTTTGAGGGCACCATTGGAATCACAAAGCATCTACCCTAGAGATACATACATTTTGAGAAACGATCAAGATGGTTGTCTATACTGAATTTGGGTTTCAAAGTCACCTGAAATACAATCTTGATGTCATGCCTGTTAGTTTATAAAAACTGGACCGCTGGAAATGAGCTTGTTTGTTGCTTATGGAGCTATGAACTATTTGTCATTTGAGCAATACTGCACCACAGAGGCAGAGTCATCATCAAACTGTACATTCAGGTATCAAACATGCATAAGGAGTAAGGTGATTCCTGTATTTATATTTTGTTATTGTATGTAGCTTTTGTGAGTTGCAAAGAAGTAAATGTGATGAATATTATACAACAGTCAACCAATTTGTGGGGAAAACGTGAACTGGAGATGAATGCTAGGACGGATGATTCAAAGGCAGAATCTGTGAGTAGTTGTAAATCTGGAGAGCCCTTCTCACGTATCACTAGGAACTGGTGTCCCTTTCCACCAGGATTTGCTATGAAGTCAGGGATGGAAACACTTTTGCCCAAGTGTAACGTAAATGTTAACCAAAAGACTGATTAAGATGTAGCACTGCGGCATTTAAGTCTATTGTCATTTATAAGGTTAGGGAACTTAAAGCAAGAACCCTGATCTGACAACAATATGGGATAGAATAGTGTTTTGTAAGTCATAGTAATTACACTTTTCCAAATCATAGTCATCAAAGTAATATTTTATCATTTCCTACATCTACATAACTACTAAACTATGTTATACTTAACTTTTTAAAATCCATGCATATATTTTAGGGAGAAATTTCATGCCCCAGTCATATATAAGAGTTGCATTAACTGCTTCATGTTTGATGATCCATAAACATCTAGTTCACTGTTGAAAGCTGCAACATTAGGTAAGGGTGTCTCTTCACCTGTTAAGGCCAGAGGCTGCTAAAGCTTCTGATTGATGCCTCCCAAATGTGTCTGGGATGGTTTACGTGAGAGATGGTGCTGCAGTTTGAATAAAGGTCTCTTAAAGGCCTGTGTCTTAAAGGCTGGTTTCCACGTCTGGTATACTGGCAGGTGCAGGACCTTTGGAGGCTGGGCCTAGCAGAAGGAAGCTAGGTCACTGTGAGTATGTCCTTAGGTCACTGTGGGCATGCCCTTGAAGGAGATATTGGGACCTTGGCCCCTCCTCTTTCTTTCTCTCTTTCCATTCTGGCCACAGAATGGTAAACAGGCCTCTCCTACCACACACTTCCACTCTGATGTATGGTGCCACTACAAGTCCAGAAGCAACCTGGTCAAGCAACCATGGACTAAAACCTCTAAAACCATGAGCCGGAATAAACCTGTCATCCTTTTACATTTATTTACTTTCAGATACTTGTGATGCCAATGAAAAGTTGACTAATACAGATAGTCCTAAGGGATGTCAAACAACACAGGGTATGTGTCAGCTAAAGTCATCTCATATCCTTTCTGGTGTAGTCTTCAATTAGGAAGTTAAGAGAACTAGGTTTGTCCTACCTTCACATCTGCCCTGCCTCCATCAAAGCCTCATCATTTCAGGATTAAATGAGATTATCTGGCAGAAGTGCTTTGGACATTCTAAAACACTAGAGATGGTAATGGGACCTATTGTATGTGGTTCCAAGGGCAGGAAATACTTGACCAATGAACAATGATGGATGCGATTAAAAGCAGTTTGAAAACTCTGAAGCAACAAAATTTGAAAACCCTGAAGCAACATGGAAATGCATGAATACTACCGTGCTCTGACTGTCTCTGGGAGGAAGCACACAGCTAATCAGCACTCATGTAATTTGTGGCTTTATATCACAGCAAAATGTATCTTTATGATGCTAAGTTTCTTAGCAAAGATCTTTAATAAAGAGTGAATGGGTTTACTTTCTGTCACCCTGCTGCTTGTGCTCCATTGAACAGCAGCCGCTGTGTCACTCTATCTACCTGTATCTTCTCGCAGTTCTTGCTTCTTGCCTTGGTTATTCCCCACCCTTCTTCTCCTCATTTCCATTTATTGCTTCTTCAGATTTTGTTTAACCATTACTCAGTAACTCTTTGGTACTCTGTGTCCTGTATGCGTTTGCAAAGATGTTTTCCCAAGTAACGATAGTTAATTTTCTAAATACTGTGAAAAGCTGTCAATATACTCATATAGGAATATTTTTATCTGATGAAAATGTAATAAATGCTAAATGAATAATAAAAATGTAAGTAACTATTGAGAATTTAATAAAATATAATTAAAATTATTGAGAACTAACTATATGTTAAGCACTTTTCTATATGATTTACACAGATGAACTCATTTAATCCTCTGAAATATCTTCATATAGGTATTATTATTTTATTCATTTTTACATAAGGGAATGGAAACTCAGAGACATTAAATATATTGCCCAAATCATATAAATGGCAATTATTAGAGCCAAGATTCAAACTTTAGCATTTGGCTTAAGAATTTATGTTCTTACCATTAGAACATATGGCACCCAAATCAGTTGAAAACTGTCCCTATTAAATCTCAGAAACATGTTATGTACTCCCTCTGAAAAAATACAGTGGAGAATTACATCTCATGAAAAATGGCTGTATGTCAGTAACAAGAAAACAAAAGCAACGCATAAATGACCCTAAGTGGGCAATAAGATTAGTATAATAAGAAATATGACTATAATGAAAGAAAGTTCATTTTTTGTCATTAATGTCTTCTGAATTTAAATGGAGGTTTTGAGTTCCTTTGAAAACAAACACTGGCATAGACATTTCTCTTTCATCTAAATTAATGAATTTGGTCATGTTTTTCAATGAATGTTAAAGACGGAAAATATGAGGATGACCACATTGTACATCTTTTTTTCCTTTCCCTAATTACTAGTTTGCAAAGGAAAAGTATTTAACAGGTAATTAAATTTTCCTAGAATTGGAATTGATTCATGAAACTAATTTCATATAATTATGATTAATTTTTTTCAGTGGTTAGTGTGTGTGTGTGTGTGTGTGTGTGTGTGTGTGTGTGTGATCTGCAGTCCTCTGTACCAGAGAGTGGACATTTACCATTTGTCTAAGATGGCAATGTCAATAAATATTGACAGAATTTATGGTGGTCAAAGGCAAAAGGAACACTTCCATATGTTCTAATAGTAACACTTGTTTTATGCTCTTTAACTTGCCAACTAGACCTATATCTTCCTAAAATATTTTTTAAATGACAAAATCTATGCTTAGAAGAGATGCTAAAAAGCTGAGTTAAAAGAAGGAAAAGGTGAGAACAATTATTTGTTTCTTGAGCATAATAAATAGTCATGACATAAATTAGGTTCTTAAGGTAGGGGATAAATTAGCACTGAACTTTATATAATATCTTAAAAGCAAAACACATCAATGGATTTAAGACAGGATAAAGACATTACTTTGCTTTGCTATCTTAGACAAAGCCAAGAGGGCTGTGATACAAAAGATTGAATATCATTAGAGATTAAATTTGTTTTTCCATCATTTTTCCTATAGCATTTTCAAGAACAGAGTCATTATGTAGTGATCTTTGCTCATTAGCATTCCTTGTTATCACTGACTTTCCTGGAAACCCCTTAGAATCTTGATGCGCTATCACACTCCACCAGAAACAGAAACTCACGCAAAGTTTAATAACTATGCATCATGTTGGAAAGCAGGTTAGCTCTAAGGATTTTTTCCTGGTGTCTCAGAAAACATTCTTCACTTTTTGTTGGGAAGTGCTGTGTTGCTTGCTTTGTTCTATTCTGATTTGCTTTGTTCTGCTCTCTTTTGTTTTATTCTCTCAAAATAAAAAGAGCAAACATTCTTCACATACATATAAATAATGAAAATTGTTTCTACCAGGATGAGTTTCTATATTTTTATCTTCTATTTCTAGAAACAATATGAATGCAAAGAGATTTCTGAAGTTTGGAATTTCCTGAATTACGTGTGACTCAGACAGATATACAAGATTTGAGTTCAAATGTGAAGATGTAGTTAATTTCAGAGAACTCAGTGACATTTTTAAAGTGCACTTCAAAGATTAGGAGATGTATTAGGTAGAAAGCAAATACTAAGCAGAAAACAATTTTGGTTTGCTAAACACGACATAAAACAGAGGTTTCTATGCTGTTTATGCATCTGTAGCTGCTAAAATTTGGAGCTTGCAGAAAATCATGACATGTCCTGAGCTGTTAAGTGTTAGTGTAAATGTGATAAAGTTATTTTGAATATCACCTTGCAAGAAGTTTGTTTAGGCTTTAATTCTTGACAACAAAGGGGAATGGTGGTAAGATTATCTCATTTACCAGTTTGTTACTTGCATTTTCACAAATTTGAAATATTTCCATTTGTCCTCTACAGCTAGATTAAATGACAGACATCTATACAAAGGGTTGAAGACAGAGGTATCTCTATTTTCAGGGTTGCAGATCAATATTACCCACTTTCAAGTTAATTTCATAGTACTGAATATGTATTGCATCCCTGGTAGTGGACATTACAGTAGTTTAATAAAATGTCTCTCCATTATAAAAGCTCACTGCAAGAGAGTTAAATTTCCTGTGGAATTCTGTGCAAATGTTTTTCTTTAATGTTACGTCTTGCCTTTCCTCCAAGGATTAAAGATACTGATAAAGGTAATCTGATTCTGTAGGAGTGGATGAGGCTGACATTCATTATTTGAGACCTTGATAAAATAGTTTCTTCTCTCAAGCTTTTTATACTGTAATATGGTCCTCAAAATAAAAAAAATTCAAAACTGAATTTCTATGAGGGAAAAGTTTCCATAATTGTTTCACTCTACGATCCTGCCCCCACTCCCAATCAATGTTCCATAATATTTTTTTTTAAAGTTGAGAGCATAGAAAAGAAAATTGATTGCAAATGAAAACTGGACCCTCTATACTTGAACATGTAAGAGTACACTAGAGATGTTGGTGCTAGTAATTATTTCTGTTCTATGCTTTAGGACCACTTGTATTACAAATCATTTGTATTTGGGATTTATGAGTTCTTTTTCTCATTGTGCATTTTAACTTCTGGACTTGCTGGAGAGTACACAGCATTCTCTTACAAGGCATTTTAAACTATGCCTGTTGTCTAATTACATTGCCAGCAGTCTAACTGTGTCGACTGCTGATAGTGGGAGGAAGGCGAAAGTTAGTACAAGGTTTGGAAGACAGCAGTGGAGTGTTGCAAGTGTAGATGTTTCAATGATAGATTTGGGTCTGAAAAACTAAATTATGTGACACACTTGACTTCAAATTCAATAATATATTTTGTAACTATGGATAACTGTTTATATAGAGTCAAGCCATCCTTGAAGCACCTTTCTTCTTCCCCTCCCCTCCCCTACCTTTCCTCTCTCTTCTTCCCTCACTCTCTCCCTTCTTCTTTCCTTCTTTCCCTTCTTTCATCTCTGTTCTCTATTTGCTCCCCTCTTCCTGCTTGTTTCAATCCATTTTCTGTCACTGTGACAAAACACTTTTGACAAACAACTAATGAGGAAGAACATTTTGTTTTGGTTCGTGGTGTCACAGTTTTCAGTCCATGGTCACTTGACCCAGTTACTTTGGGCCAATGACATAGAAGTGGGTCAAGGTGGAGAGTATGTGGCAGAGGAAAATGGTTCACTTTGTGGCAACCAAGAAGTAAAGGCATAGAGAGCAGAGGTGGCATCCCAGTGTCCCCTTCAAGCACAAATCTCCAGTGACCTGACTACCTAACCTTCCCACCACCTCCTCAAAACACCACACAATGGGGACCAAGTCTTTAGCACCTGGGACTTTGGTAGACACTCCAGATCTAAACTATAATATCCTCTTGGGCAAAAATGTTCAATATACATCTTTTTGACTTGCTATTATTTCTGATAGATACAGACACAGACAGAGATACAGATACCGATACAGACACAGATACAGATACAGACACAAATACAGATATATTCTAAAACTATCTTTTGAAAGTATATTGAAGGACTGCATACATACAGGAAACCATGCAAAGCACTTGCTTGCTTGTTTACATACTGAATACACTTGTGTTCTCAGCACCCAGACCAAGACATGTGATGTTACCTGCACCCTGGGGCTCTGCATTTCTCTTTTATGATCCTCCCAGTCTCTTCCTCCCACAGAGTGAAGTATTACCAGGCCTGACATCATCTAAAGTCGTTTTGCCTGTAATGCTGGCATCACATGACACATACTCTTTTGTAATGACTAAACATTGTCTCTGAGATTCAACATGGTGGTTAAGGTGGTAGTTCTTCCTCCGCATTTCTAGATAGTTTCCATAGTATGAATGTACCATAATTAACCATTCTATTCTTGTTGAATACAGAGAAGTTTCTAAGGTGAGTTGTTATTAATAGTCCTATTCGAGCATTTAATTTGGTAAGCATATGAACACATTTCTCCTATCTATATATTAGGTTTATAATTACTGGCACAGAGTGCATTCAAGTTCAGTATTGAGAGACACTGTCAAGAACTTTGTAAGGTGAATTATCTTCTTCTGCTTCGTAACAGCATAAGAAAATTTCACTAGCCAACATCTGGTACTATACTGTCTACTTTTTCATTTCTTACCAATTCTAGTGGTTATGTCATAATCATAAAGTTTTAAATACCTTTATTGATGTATAATTGACATGCAAAAAACTATACAAATTTAAAAGGTACAATTTGATAAGTTTTGAGAATGCACACAGTTGTAAAATCAACACCACCAAGTAACACAGATCCTTGACCTCAAAGAGTTTTCTCAGGACCTTAGTAACTGCATCCTTTTGCTTTCTTTCTGCTTTCCTTTCTAGGGCCACTGGTGGTATCTTTGTTGTCAAGTACATATGTTTCTTTCTTTTTCTTGGTTACTTTAAAATTTTTCTGCTGTGGTATAATGTCATTGTTGGTGACATTTTCACATTATTTGTGTTGGAGTTGTATTTTTGGAACTATAGATTTACTACTTTTTAAAATTATGAAGCACTTCACAAATTTGCATGTCATTCTTGCACAGGGGCCATGCTAACCTTGTATCATTCCAATTTTAGCACTTGTGCTGCCAGAGTGAGCACTAGATTTGTTGTTTTTATTATTGAACTACTTCTGGTCATTATTTCTTCATATACATTTTTTCTGGTTCTACTGTCCTTTAAGAACTCCAATTATACAATATGTTACATTCTTGGAGGTTTTTTCACAACTGGCTGATCATTTTTTCTCCTATACTTCTTATGTTAAATTTTGCATAGATTATTGTTCATTAATTGTTTTTTATTCAGTATTTAACATGTATCATTAATACCATCTGGTTTATTTTTCTTTCTTAAATTTTTTTAACTCTAGAATTTTAAAACTCCCATTTTGGTCATTTTGATTTTATCTAATATAATGTCTTTCTTTAGCATGAACATTTTTTCTCTTTTCTTTTTTTTTGCACTGATTATTTATTTTATTTATTTATTTATTTATTTGAGAATGGAAGCCTTGCTTTATTTTTCCATGCTGGTCTTGAACTGCTGCCTCTGCTTCCTGATTAGATTGGACTACAGGTGTATGCCACCACCATACCTGGCTTGAAAATAGTATTCTATTTTCTATACAGAACAAAACCCTAGATAAAGTGATGAGGGATGACAACTAGAAGGAAAGAGAGGTGTCATTTTTCTAATTTAAGTTTGACTAACACTTCTAACATTTGACATAAGGGAGTCTTCTGCAGCTTGACTATACGCACAAGTGAATGCATACACTAAATGACTCCTACACTACACTTACCATCTTCCCCCCTTAACTCAATAGAAAGTGCAACAATACCTATTTATGTTGAAATGCAAGTTATTTAAAACTTACATTAACCTTGTTGCATAGGACTTGTTGCATGGGACTTATTTTCATTCCTTCATATCCATCCTTTTTTTTGCAACAAAGAGTTTTCCTATTTTTCATTTTGAAAATCCTTCAAGGACTCCGTACTTTCTTTCAGTTACCACCCTGTTTCTAAGAATTTCCTGGGTATTCAGATTTTTTTTTTAATTTGAAAGAGAATAAAACAAAAGGGGGCAGTACAGAGCAGATCAGAACAGGACAACATAGGCAACACAGTACTTTACATTAAGACAACTGGACAGCAACAGTAGCTAACACCATATCTCTTACTCTGCTATAGTTGAGCATAGTTTCAAATACAATAATATCAAACATAACACAATAGTATAAAGCCATGCATAGAGTAAAAGAATTACAGGGCTTTCTGAAGCAAATACCAGAAAATGATCAATGGGTACTATAATATCTCTTTTTCGATAAAAAAAATTTTTTGTTTGAACTATCACACATATTGAAATTCCAATAAGACACAATGTGATAGATAGAACCAACGGTAGTAGAACAAAAAAAGCATGGTAGGACTTCTAAGAAGGATAATATTAAATCAGCAATAGCTGTCATAATGTTTTGTTTTCTTCAAAACAGCTGTTCATATCATCACGTATGATATAGTCAAACAAAACAGGATAAAACCATTCCAACTGATGATTGAAAACTTTGAAAGACTTCAAAGCTATGAGATG
>PVJX010006662.1:0-76072 GCA_004027295.1 Dolichotis patagonum
AAATAAAGATAGATGGCAAGGAAAACAAGAAGAGATAGAGTGAAGTATTTCAAATCCTGAAAGAAAACAGCTTCAAACCCAGATTGATACTTGCATATTAAACTTTCAAAATTAATGGAGAAATAAAATATTTCCAGAACAACTGAAGAAATTCATAATCACCAAACCAACCTTTCAAATAGTACAGAAACATATTCTATACAGAGATAAAAATAACCACAATTCCAAGAACAACAGCAGAAGGAAACCACCAGGAAGGGCAAGCAATTAAACAGAGAGGAAAAGTAGGGCACCAACAGTGGAAAATAAGATGAAGATAAGCCAATGTATATGAGTTATAACCATCAGTGTAAATGGCCCCAATGCAACAATCAAATGAAACAGACTGGGAGAATGAATCAAGAAACAAGATCCAACAATATGCTATATACAAGAAATGCATTTAACTTATAAAATAATTCATAGACTGACAGTAAAAGGGTAAAGAACAATACTTCATGAAACAGGAACCCAGGAAAAATGAGAGGTATTTATTCTGTTTTCAGACACTTAACAGCAAACCAAGAATGATCAAAATAGATAAAGAAGTTCATTACATACTTGTTAGGGGATAACTTCAAAGGAAAGAGATAACAATTATATATATATATATATATATATATATATATATATATATATATATAATATGGGAGCACCCAACTATATAAAATAATTATTCAAAGACATGAAAAGTCAAATATACAGTAACAATTTTAAGAGGAGACCTCAATACCTTAGAACAAGTAGAGAAAAAATTCAGCAAAAAAATTTAATTAAGCTGAACATGTGAATGAATGATTTTACTCGAGGTTTTATGAGTGTTCCACCAAATGTCATCAGAATACACATTCTTCTCAGCTCCAAAAAGGACATTCTCTAAAATAGACCATATAGTAGCCCATAGAACATGGTTAAGTAAATGCAAAGTAATCGAAATTATGTATACACATTATCTGATCACAGGGCATTGAAATTGAAAAATAATGACAAAAAACACCACAAAAACTCCATAAACACATGGAAATTAAATAACACCCTCCTAAGCAAACAATGGGTCACAGATGAAATTAAAGAAGAATTAAAGCAATATTTAAAACTAAACAAGAATGAAGATACAACATAGTAAAACCTAGGGGATGCAAATAAGGCAGTATTGAGGGAAACTTATGGCAGTGAACTATCACATCAGGAATACAGAATGAACACAAATCAACAACTTAATGTTATAACTCCAGTTTCTAGACAGAAAGAGCAAAACAAGCCCAAAGCCTATAAAAGGGAGGAAATTATACAGATCAGAGCAAAAATTAATGCAATGGAGTCTAAGAAAACAAAAGATTAATGAATTTAAGAGTTGGTTCTTTGAAAGAATAAATAAAATTGATATACTATTAGCAAACCTTTCCAAAAAAAGACTCAAATTCATGCATTGAGGAATGAAGAGAAATTCAGACCATCAATACCTACTTTAAAACTCTTTACTTGCATAAGATTAAAAACAGAAGAAATGGACTTATTCCTAGATATGTATCAATTACCAAAATTGAATCAAGGAGAGAAAAGCTCTAAATCACAAAATATCAATTAATGAGATTGAAGCTGTAATTAAAAACTCACCAACAAAGAAATACCCAGTCCTAACTAATTCACTGCTGAATTTCATAAGAAATTAACAGAATATTTAATATATATATTAACCATACTCTTTAATGAAATTGAAGGGGAAGCATTATCCCCCAAAACAACAACTACATAATCATCTCAACAGATGCAGAAAAAAACTTAACAAAGTGCAGCACTCATTTATGATATAATCCCTAAAGAAAACTTGAATAGATGCTCTTTACCTCAATGTGATAAATAAGTCATCTACGACAAATCAACAACAACATCATACTAAATGGATGAAAACTGAAAGCTTTCACTCTAAAATCAGAAACAAGAAAAGGATGTCAACTATCACAACTCCTATTCAATATACTTCAGGGAAAATTGATTAGACAAGAGAGAGAAATAAAAAGATTAGACAAGAGAGAGAAATAAAAAGAATAAGGATAAGGAAGGGAGTTAAATTATCATTATTTGCCAGTGATATGATACTCTACATAGAAGAACACAAAACTTCCACCAAAAGACTACTAGATTTAACAATCAAATTGAGCAGCGTAGCTGGTTACAGAGTCAACACTAAAAGATCAATAGCATTCCTGTACATTAACAACAAAGCCACTGAGATAAATTAGGGAGACCACATCTTTACAATAGAATCCAATGACATACTTAAGAATCAATCTAACAAAATAAATAAAAGATCTATTCACTGAGAATTACAGTACACTGAAAAATGAGATTGAAGAGGATACCAGAAGGTGGAAAACTATCCCTTTCTCATGGATATGAAAAACTCACATTGTGAAAAGGGCCATACTCCCAAAAATGTTACACAGATTTAATGCAATTCAAATCAAAATACCATTAGTATACCTCATAAAAACAGAGAAAACATTCCTAAAATTCATTTGGAACCAGAGAGAACTAGAATAGCAAAAATAATTCTGGTTAACAAAGGCAAGGCATGAGGCATGACTTGAAATTATACTACAAAGCTACTGTGACACTGTGATCATATTACTGGCAAAAAAACAGACCTGATGATCAATGGAACAAAACACAAAATACAAGCACATCTAGAAACACACTCAGCCATGGTATCTTTGACAAAGGGGCTACACATGTTCACTGAAAGCAAGATATTCTCTTTAATAAATGGTGCTGGAGAAACAGGCTCTTCACATGCCAAATACTAAAACCAGACCCATGTCTACCACCAGGCACTAAACTACAGATAAAATTGTTCAAAGATCTAAGTATTAAAACAGAAACACAAAATCTACTGGAAAAGAAAGTATGTAGATATCTTGAAGACATAGTTATAGATATAGTCATAGATTCCATGAACAAAACCCAAACTTCATGGAAAATACTTCAAAGAACCAACAACTGGGGTCTCATTTTATTAAAAAGCTTGTGCAATCTAAAGCAATCACCAAAAGAGTGGAAACACAACCAACAGAACAGAAAATCCATTTAGCCAACTGTCCCTAAGCAAAGGACTTCCATCTAGAACATATAAAGGATTGAAAAACATAAGATCCCCCAAGTTCAAAGATCCAATCAAAAGTGAGCTTCTGAGATGAATATGTACTTATCAGTTGGAGAAATAAAAACAGCACATAAATATATGAAATAATATTCAACATTATTGGTCATTTGAGAGATGCAAATTAAAACAACAGAGATTCCATTTCAATCCTGTAAGAATGTCTCTCATGAGAAATCAACCAATAATTAATACTGTAGGGGCTGTGGGGAAAAAGGAACTCTTCTCCATTGTTTGTGGGAAAGTAGACTGGTGTAACTACTGTGGAAATCAGTGTGGAGATTCCTCAGAAAATTAGGATCATTAAACTGAGCTATTCTCCTTCTGGGTGTTTTCCCAGAAGAATTAAGAACATCATACCACAGTAATAAATGTACTCATGTTTATACTAGCACAATTTGTTATAACTAAATCTTGGAAACAACCCAAATGCCCATCAACTGAGAAATTGTTAAAAATGGTATTTTTATACAGCGGACTACTATTCAGCCATAAAAAAGGAAAAATTTGAGACTTTTATAGGTAAGTGGGTGCAACTTGAGACCATACTCATAAGTGAAATAAATTAGGCTCACATGTGTAAACATCATATTGTCTCCCTAGATTAAGAAGCTAAAAGAGTAAACAAAATATACAGCAGATATTGGAAAATAGGAAGATGATGTTCAAAAGAATAGAGAAATTGAGATATGAGAAAGAGAGAAGGAAGAGAAAAGGAAAAAAATATATATGGAAAATATATGCATATATGATAGTTAAGATAGTTATACTACTAATTTCTATTACTTCACTGAAAGTAAATGTTTGTATTTATATTGTTTGATCTATTTTTGATGCCTATGTCTTGTAATCTGAACAATTAGCCTGAAGATAATTGTATGCAACGTATTAACCATTGTTATTCTCATGCTAGATTGTTTTGAACTTTTGTAACACTTTTATTGTTTTTCTCTTTAAAATAAAAGATACAAAGTCATAGATTGAAAGTCAAAGAATGCAAAACAATACTCTCTATGCTGACGTAATGCAGAAAAAAGCAGTTTGCTTTTCTACTCACAGTCAGTATGAACCTCAGGCCAAGACTGATCAAAAGAGATAAGTTCACTATAATCTTGGTAAGGGAAAACTCCAAGAAGAAGAGATAACAAACAAACATACATATCCCAAATACAGGTGCACCCAACTACATAAAAGAAATATTAGCTAACATGAACAATCAAAGAAGCACAAACATAATTGTAATGGGGGATCTGAAAACCCATGATCACAAATAGATAGATCAACTAGACAAAAATAGACAAAGAAATATTAGAATAGTAAAAAAAAAAACCTGTAAACAAATGAACTTAGTAGATGTCTACAGAGTGTTCCCCCCCGGAAAATTAGAATACATATTCTCCTCAGCTGCACATTGGATACTCTCAAAAGTAGACCACATACTAGCCCATAGAACATGCTTAAGTAAATTCAAAGGAACTGAAATTATCCCATGCATAATATTTGACCATAGTGCAATTAAACTGGATATCACTGACAAAAGACCACAAAAACACCATAAATATATGGAAATTAAATAACATCCTCCTAAACAACCAGTAAGTCACAGATGAAATAAAAGAATAAATTAAACAGTATTTGAAATTAAATAATAATACTGATAAAACATAAGGAAATTAGAAGACATAATGAAAGTAGTCATAAGAGGGAAATTTATACCAGTGAATTCTCACGGCAGTGAAACAGAATGAGATCAAATAAACAACCTAATGTTGAACTTACAGCATTTGAGAAAGAAAAAGAGCAAGTCAAGCTTAAATCTCATATGAGGAAATTATACACTTGAAGGCAGCAATTAATGCAATTGAGACTAAGAAAACAATATTAAGAATCAATGACTCAAACAATCTCTTTTGATCCATCTTGGCTTGAGGTTTGTATTGTCTACAGAACAGTTGGTTCTTTAAAGATTAAGCAAAATAGAAAAATCCTTAGCCAAACTTTTCAAAATAAGATTCAAATTCATGCAATTAAGAATGAAAAAGTTAAAATCACAATGGATCCCATGCGAATTCAGATGATCATTAATACCTACTTCAAGAACTTTTACTCTAACAAGATGGAAAACACAGAAGAAATGGACAGATTCTTTGATATATATGAATTGCCAGACTGAATCAAGAAGATATAAAAATTCTAAATAACCCAGTATTAGTCAATGAATTGAAAATGTAATTAAAAACTTACCAACCAAAAAAAGCCCAGATGGATTCACTGCTGAATTCTATAAGAAAGCTAGAGAAGATCTAAGGCTATTACTCCTCAAACCCTTCAATGAAATTGAAAGGAAAAGAATACTCCTAAAGTCATTCCTTGAAAGCAAGTATTATCATTATACCAAACACCTAAGAAAATTGGAATAAGTAGTCTTTATCTGAATCTGATAAAAGTCATTTATAACAAACCAACAGTTAACATTGTACTAAATGGACAAAATCTGAAAGCTTTCACTCTAAAATCAGGAACAAGAAAAGGATGACCACTATCACCACTCTTATTCAATACAGTTCTTGAAACATTAGCCAGGGAAATTATACAAGAGAGAAAAATAAAAGGAGTAAGAAGGAAAGGAAGATGTTAAACTATTATTATTTGCAGATGACATGATTTTCTACATAGAAGAACCCCAAAACTCCACCAAAAGATTTCTAGACTTAATAACCATATTCAGTTGACATTCCTCTACATAAGAAATTAGGGGGAAAACACCTTTCAAACTAGCATACAAAGAAATACTTACAAATCAATTAATCTAACAAAGGTAGTAAAAGATCTCTACAATGAAAACTACAACATTCTTTAAAAAGGAGACTGAAGGGTACATCAGAAAATAGAAACACATCACTTGCTCTTGGGTAGGAAGAACCAACATAGTGAAAATGGGCATAGTCTTAAAATTTTTACACATATTTAATGCAATCCCAATCAACATACTATTGGCATGCCTCACACAACTAGAGAAACCATTCCTAAAACTCATTTGGAGTGACCTAGAATAGCCAAAACAAATCTAGGCAATAAATGCAAGGCAGGAGGCATCAAAACCCCTGATTTGAAGTTATACTACAGAGCTATGATAAAAACAGAATGGTGCTGTCAAAAAATGATAAAAGTCTGAGGATCAAAGGAACAGATTAGAAGACTCCAAACACACTTAGGCATCTGATCTTTGACTAAGAGAGCAAATACCTTCACTACAATAAAGATAGCATCTTTAATAAGCAGTTCAAGAAAAACTGGCTGTCTGCATGCTAAAGACTAAAACTAGACCCATATTTATCACCATTCCCTAAACTAAAATCAAAATGGACCCAAGTCGGTCACTGTACACTATATTAAAATCAAAATAAATCAAAGATCTAAATATTAAAATAGAACACTAAATCTGCTGGACAACCTGGCTGTAGTGGCACATGCCACTACACTCCTTGCACTCCGGAGGCTGAGGCAGGAGGAATGCCATAAGTCCATGGCCAGCCTGGGCTTTACAGTGAGTTTGAGGGCAGCTTGAACTATACTGTGAGACCCTGTCTCAAAAATACAAAAGAAATATGTTCTTGAAGAGGGAATAGGTAAAACTTGAAGACATACACATAGGTAAAGACCTCATGAACAAAAACCTGATTGCATGTGAAATACTGCAAAGAATCAACAACTGGGATCTTATTTAATTGAAAAGAAGTTGCACAGCATGCCACTCTAATCCTAACCCAAATCCCCAAAAACTTTTCTGTCAGTAGTTTTGTCCTCAGTTCATAGTATTCATGGGAAATACGAGAAGTTTAGGATGTGTGGCCCAGATGGAAGAATATCAGAGGTGTGCACTTAAAAGAGATATAGGGACCCCCAGTCCCTTCCTGTTATTTTACTTTCTGACCACCAAGAATTAATAATTTCCTCTGCTATGTGTTCCCCCATGATGTGCTGCCTTACTATGGGTTCAAAATCCGCAGACCAAAGGATCCAACTGACTATAGACTATAATCTCCAAACCTGTGAGTAAAAATAAACTTTTCCTCTTTGGAAGTTGATTATTTTGCAAATTTCGTTTCAGTGATAGAAGCATGGTAAATTACTAAATTAACCTAAATGTAAATAGATGGCTATAAATAGATGGATATCTATCTATAAGTAGATAAATGGATGCATATATTATATGCATCTGTCTATATTGAGATACAGATAGATGGATCCATATATATTTGGTCTTTAAAAGAAGGAAATTTTGTCATTTGAAACAACATGGATGAATACAGAGGATATTATGTTAATTGAAATAACATACAGAAACACAAATACTACATGTTCCTACTTACAAGTGGAATAAAAAATAGTAGTATGCTTTAAAGTAGAAAGTAGAACAATGGCTACCAGATACTGGGTTGTAAGGAATAAGAAGATATTGGTGAAATGGTACAAAGCTTCATACAACTTGGTGACTATGTTCATAATAATGTGATATACATTTCAAAATTGCTAATTCAAATGTTTTCACCACTAAATACAATTGAGGAAATGGGTATGTGATTTAGCTTAATCATTTGACATTATATACAAGGGCTGATCAAAAACATATGTGTTGAAATTTTTTAATTTATTACATTAAAAGACACATTGCCATTTGTCTCCTTCCAAATCCTCCTCACTTTTCTCATTGTTCTTGACTCTTTCCTAAGCAATTATGGAAGGGCTTTTTCATGAACAGAGCAGGCACTATTTTTTTTTCTTTTGTCCAAGAGAAATTTATCTTCTAAAGTGTAAATCTATTCGAGCCTATGAATTTGTTTTAAAAACTAAAACCTCAGAGAAATTTTAGGAGGAAAAAATTCTTAAAACTCTGAGAACCTTCAGTCGGTTCTGGGAAAAATAGGACACTATCGTTTATTGGAAATAATCCTTTGGAAATCTCTGGAGTATGTGCAGCAGTGATCGAGTACAGTGAGACTCCAACAGCGTTCGCTTCATTATTCCCTAGAAACAGAAAAGGAGTTATAACCCACATTTTAAATTAAAAATAAGCATGTACATTAAAATTAAATTACAGCTGTAAGAGATACTCTTGAAATTTTTTAAGAACTAGTTTTACTATTCACTTCTATTGCTCAAAGGAATAGTCATCTTTATTGATTATCTGCAAATATTTCAAATGTTTTTAATTAAAAGCAAAACCAATTGCCATAAGCCTCATTATCTGCACTTGATAAAAAACATTCGGAAAGAGAAAACAAAGGTAGCTTAAAATATACAACTAATATAATTTTCAAAGTAAAGACACTCTTCCGAACGACTGAGAATAAAGACTTTAAACAGTGAGATTAAAATTATGATTAGCTATTAATGACCAGCAAAATTCAAGATACCATCTATTCTGTCTCAAAGATACTCAAGAAAGATGGTTTAGAGTAAACAAACATACCCCAAAAAGAAGAGACTCAAGTAACTGCCCAACGCCGGCCCCGCCCTCACGCCGGCCACACCCTCTCGCAGGCCACGCCCCTAACTCCGCCACGCCTCTCGCAGCGCTCCCCAGTCCTGGCGTCAGGTCCCTGCCACAGGCCCCTCCCCTCACGTCGTGGGCCCGCCCACCAAGTGCACTCTGCGCTTGCGCAGTTGTGTGTCAACCCGGAAGCTGATCTGACGGATTATTGGGGCTGAGGTGAGTCTGCGTTTATCTGGTTAAAACCTGCGAGTTGCTTCCCCTCCCTTTTTCCCAGGAGTGGACCTCAGTGTTTACTCGTAGGTGAAAGCCTCTGAGCCTGTCCTCCCTCTCGCTGTGAGGACGTCGCGGTCCTGCGTCGCCATGAGCTTCCCAGAGTCTGTCGCGCGCGGCGGGTCGCGGCCATGCGTGGGCCTTCGCCCCACTGTCTGCCCGTCGCCCCGTGGACGCGGCTCGCTGCACCCCCGTCCTGCTCGTCCGTCCCTTCCTTGACTCGAGGTCCCTGGCCCGGCCTGGCCGCTGCGGCGCCGTCCTCCCTCAGAAGGTGCTGCAAGGCAATCGCCGCCCTTGAGCAAAGCAGAAGCGGAGGAGACCAGGAGGGCAGGGAGCGCCGGGCGCCTAGTGGAGCTGGCGGGCTGTCAGAGTTTCTAAGGAAGGACGGCAGATCGGGACCAGAGGTGCTGTTAGAGCAGGGATCCAGAGGAGAGGGGCAGAATAAGTAGAAATGCAGAGTCCAGGGAGTGGAAAAAAGAAACAAGAGGAGAAACATTTCCAGAGAGACACACAGAGAGAGACACATAGAGAGGAGATGAAACCCACATCCCATTGAGCGTTGAGTTGATTAGATGAGGAACATTAACTTGTGAGGTAATGGTTTGTACGTTCTTTAGTATGTTTTCTTTTGTTTTCTTTTTTTTTGGCACGGGGATTGAACTCACAACCTCGCGCTTGCCATATGTGCACATATATCTATAACAAGGTTTTAAACTGTGTTAAATTACACAGAAGTCTGTGAGAATTTAAAAACTTTTTGTGCGAGTTACTTCATCTTCTAATTACTATAGTGAATCAGATGATGATACCATTCGCGCCTCCTGGGCATCCCGCGGGTGGACAGCTCAGTCAGTTCCAGATGGCTGTCTTCCATGCTCTTCCAAGAGGGTAGTGTGGAGAAAGAGAAAGGGATCAAACTCCTCTACTTTGTTCCCGCCATTCTTTATAACTTCTAAGTTTGATATTTTCCCAATTATTTCCCCTCTAAAGTTGATCATTTAGATTATGGGATTGAAATGATTTGTACTCTTTATCATAAATTGAAACTTTCATATCTGTTAGCTGATATGACAGTGTTTCACTGTGCATTTGGAATGGATATTGACAATCTTTCACACTCAGTGGTATTTAACCAGTTACTTTATACTCAATGTCTTCTCTTCTGGCATCTTTTAATTAGTAAGCTCAAGACTCCAACTAAATAATTACATTGTACCTCTCAGGTCTTTTGTGTCCTTTCTGTGCAGATGTGTGGAAATATGGACTGAATTACTGTGGAGTTTTCCTCTGGCAGAGCTTGTCTGTTCTTGATGATGAAGAGACTACTCTACAGTTGAAATTCTTGCCTATTTCCCAGGAGTGAGTAATGGCTACTTCTAATTTCATGTTTTAAATATTTTTCTGGGAAAGAGGAATTGAATGCCCGAGATTGATTAAACCTTCTCTGATTAAGGGATATGAATGAACTTTTGAATAAAGACAAACCCTTCCCACTCCCCTGTCCAAGCTACTTTTTCAGAATCCACTTTCACCAGGCTTTCACTCAACTCAGACCTCTTTAGGGTAACTTAATGAAGTCACTCCCCTGTTGAAGCCTCAGTGTACCCACCTGAAATATAGATTACATGAAGAATATTAATCTAAATGAGATCCCTGAAATGATTTTCAAAATCAGACCTGTTTACTGTGGCAGGTTTTTTGAAGGAAGGTGCCCAATTGGAATCTGGAATGATGTTCAGCCCTCCAAAAATGAGGCAGGGTCATAGGCTCCAAGACAAAAGAGTTGCCTCTTAACACACATATATTAGTCCCAATACTCTTATTATCACTGTTTTTCTCTCTTTCCCCTCCCTTTTTCTGAATTGGGTAAGTTTCAAATTTTATCATGTCTTCTCCTGGCATTAAATCCTTTTATGGTTCCCCTGACCCTCCAAGCAAAAATCTAAAATCTAAACTTAGTGTAGCATTACCAGAAATGCTGAAACGAATGGCTCTTCAGAGTTGGTCCAAATTGAGGGAAAAGACAAGCTTTTTGGTCCTGCATTGATGGTCATGCAGTGCTGACTGCATAGCTAGAGGTCATGAACTCAGAGGAAGCAGTTTCTTTGACTAAATAACAATCACTCAGAGAATAGAGTGGCAATCAGGCATGAGCATATTTGTGGAAGGAGAACATTTGGACAGTGAGTGAGAAAACTCACTTGTCAGTAAGCTTGAGTTTACTGTCTCTAAGTGCCTCTGCTGCAGTGGGCAGCAGATGGCCATCTTTTCCCAATACTTAGTTTCTCCATGTATGTGAAAAAAATATCCACTGCTTCAATTTTTTTTATCTCTTCTCTCATCAATTCAAAGTTTCATCTGCTAATGTCTCCTGAGCCTTGTTCTCTGAATGTGGTGGTGCCCCATGCTTTAGCCTGGAACCCCTTTTTGACAATACCTACTACCTTTCTTTATCACCTCCTGCATGGCTTTGATCCCATACCTATGTCTCCATCTGTCCTTTAGACCTTTCCAAGGAGTACTAGACTTCTGTGTCGCTGTATCACCTCAACTCTGCTAGGACATCAACAGGAACCTATATAGTCCCCATGTGACTTCCTGGGATCTGCAAATGACTTCCTCTGTAGTCCTCAGTATCTCAGGTAGGTGTGATGCTGCTTAGCCAAACACTTGTGCATATATTTTAAATATAGAATGTATTGTATTTGTAATTGTTTTCATTTAAAGTATAAAGAGGCCAGGATTAATGGCACATACCCATGGTCCCAGCCTTTAGGATGCTGGGAGGCAAGAGGATTGCTGTGAGTTCAAAGCCTCCCTGGGCTACATAGTGAATTCAGGACTAGACTGCACAGTGAGAACTTGACTCAAAAAACAAAAATTACAAAAATCACATCTTTATATCAGATGAATGACAAAGTACCATCATTTTCAAACGTCATTTCAGAAGTGGGAGAGAAATATTAGATCTCAACCACACCTGAAGCCCTTCCCTACCTGCATTGCCTGCAATATCTTTCTTCCTGCTCACTCTGCTCTAGCCACACAAGCCTCCTGCCTTTTCCTGGAGCCACTGTAGCTCCTGGCTCAGAACCTTCCCTGGGTTCTGTCTTTGCTTAGAACTCACTGGGCCATCAGCTGCAGGTGTCAGACACCTGCCTTTACTGGTCTGTGTTCTGCTATCAGCATCTCCGTGGAAAAGTCTGTGGCCTCCAACCTTCCACTAACATCCTAATCACACCCTCACCCCCACCCCTGGTACATGCTGCCTGCTCTACAATTGCTTTCTGATCCTTCCCAGTTGACTATATGGATCCTGAGACAACAGGGCTTCAAAGAAAGAGTGGAGCCAAAGGTGGGAAGTGAATTGGGTTTGCCCCCCTGGGTGGTGCTTAACCTTGGGTTCCCATTGGAGTGCTGAGAAGTTTTGCAAATAATTCTGCTTTGGCCCCTTACTGGAGAGTCCAGTTCCCATCATCAGCCTAAAACTAAGCCTTCATAATATTAAAGTGGATTTTATTCTATGTGCAGTACTGGGTACCCAGACTGGGTCTTGCATTTCTGAGTGCTGAGATCAGTTTGTGCTCCATGGAGGAATGAGGGGGAAATGGTATGCATGGGTTTGGTCAGGGCCGGGGCTGAAGGAGAACTCACTGATGCCAGGCTCCTCACTGCTGCTGGGTGCAGGGGATTCACCAGAAGGACAACATGCTCCAAAGAAGTGTGGAAGATGTCTCTCTTCTTGGGCTTCCTGAAGGAGTTTCATATACCTCCATCCCCACCTCACTGCAGTGGACGGCAGTGAACCCACCTTTCCACATTGTGAGTTTTTCTTTTTTGTGTGTATAGCTGTGTGACCAGCAGGGGATGTGTTCATTCTAAGCATTTAACTGTTAGGCTTTTGATATCTGGGATTAACCTTTAAATATTCCTGTTACATAAGGTGGAAGTCTGAAAGAGGAGAAAGAAGAAAGAAAAAGAGTCAAAAATGGTTGTTATTCAGGTAAATCAATAATTTCATTTGTTTGTTCTGTGTGTCCCTCCTTTATGAAGTGCTAGACACAAGACTGCTAGTCTCCCATAATCCTATAACCTGCTAAATTCACTTACACTCACCCGGGCCCCCCTCAGCCTCTGTCATCTACACTGTGACTCCTCAATGGGACCTGTGACATAGATCATGTGAGGAAGTTCCACTGGTCATGATTCTGGGAAGTACCTGTCATTTTTGTTGATCATTTCAAAAAGTATTTTGTTGATTAATCTGCCTTCTGTATCTTTTATTTCTAATGTTTATTTTTTGTTTCCTTTTGTGTATATTATGTTTATATTCTTTATTGATTGAGGTATAAAGTTTATTGGTTTGAGTTTGTCCTTTGTTCTGAACATAAAGGTTTTTTTTTTCTTTTTCTTTTTCTTTTTCTTTTTTTCTCTTTCTCTTTTTGTTTTTGTTTTTCCTTTTCATGTGTGTGTGTATGAGTGTTTGTGTGTGTTTAATACAAGGTTACACTATGCAGTTCAGGCTGGCCTTGAACTTACTGTAGCCCAGGCTGGCCTTGAACTTACTCTGTAGCCCAGGCTTGCCTTGAACTCTTCATAGACCTCATGCCTGAGCCTCCCGAGGTTTACTGCGTTAGACTTCTTTCTGTGTATTTTACTACGTTCCATCACTTTCTTTATATTGGTTTTAATCTTGCTTTTACTGCAGATGTTTTCTGAAATATTTTCCTGTTTTAACCTATGAGTTATTTGAGAGTGAGTTTAACTTTCACATATTTGTAGGGTGTGTAATGTTGTTAGCTGGCAGTGTTTTCCATCAGCACTGTGAATGTGCCATACCGTCCACTGCGCGTAGCTGGCAGATTTTCTGCTGAGCACTCCCTGACTCTCCTCTCAGTGCACTCCTAGGTGGGAAGTCACTTTGCTCTTGCTACTGTCAAGACTCCTTTGTGTCTCTGATTTTTGATGGTTCTTTTATAGTGTGTTTTCCTGTAAGTCACTTATATTTATTCTAGGTGGATTTCTGTAAACTTGAATTTGTATGTCTGTTTTTCTCTTATTTAATAAATTTGGAGCAATCTTAATTTTAGATAAGCTTTCTTCCTCTGCTGAAATGTATGTGATGGTATCTTTTGTATATAAGTCCCTTAAACTCTTATGCTTTATTTATTTACTTTTTTCTATGGGGCTCACATAAAGGGTTTCAGCCTCTTAGGTGTTTTCTAAGTTTCTTGTAAAGGCAGTTGTTTGTTGTATTATTATTAAATCCTTCTTTCTGTGAAATAGGGAACACCTGGGGCTTCTTGCTCAACTACCTTGTGTACATCAGTCCTTCAGAACAGTTGTGTAATTTCTTTTCATGGATCAGGCAGTGTCTTTTGCTTAAGTGACAATGGAGATGTAAGATGTTTCACATGTAAATGTGCATGTGTGCTTAATGAGAGCCACTAAGGGAGGAAGATAATTTTGAGTTTTTACTTCATATTTTTAAATAACATTCTTTTTTCAGGTTGTAGTCATGTTATCTATTAGTTGTTAACGAATTCAGCTTTTTTTTATTTTCTCTGCCCTCTTGTTTTCCACCTTTTTGCTCCTTACCGATCCCTGCTCGGGCATCCTGTGCAGTAGTGACGGGCTGGTGTCCCACCAGCACCCTTTTATGTTTCACAAGGAGGAAATGCATCCCATGTTTACTGCCAGCCATGATGTTTGATGAAATATGTTTGGTAAATATCAGGCTTGATGATTTTACATTTTCAAGTTACATTCTTTGGCTGTTTTTTAATTTTTTAATAATTCTTTTTATTATGTATTTCTATAATACATAATTTTTTCTGCTGATCTGTTAAATTAATGTTATTAAAAAGTTTCTCAGCTGGAAATATTGCTCCAAGATAAAGTGTTTGTTCTGCATGTGTGAAGTTTCTCAGCTGGAAATATTGCTCCAAGATAAAGTGTTTGTTCTGCATGTTTGATCCCAGTACCACACATTTTCAAAAAATTCCTAATCTTATAGTTTTATTAAACTAATAAATTCCATTGGAATTTTGGTAATGCCTAGATATCTTAATTTAAATGGGTAAAGTTATAAATACAGTTTTAGTATACATGTTTAGTAGATTGGAGTTCAAGTTTCACTATATAAATTTTCATACTGTACCATTTTAAGAATCCTAGTAAATACTAGTGTTCTGTAGTCTAAAGTATGTTTCTTACATTTTCATTGTCCATGCATGGTAAAATATACATTAACATGAGTGGTGATAAAAGAAAATCACTTAAAAAATCATTTAGAGAGACTCCTTTAAAATGTGTTGATTTAAGTGTGATATGTGTGCATGAGTATGTGTATGTGCAATTCCATGTTTTTTTATCAAGGTCATATTATTCTAAATATATATATATATTTCTTTGGAATGCTGGATTTTGTTGTTTCGCTTTTTATTTTTGTTTTTTTTTTTGTTTGTCTGGAATGCTGGAGCCCAAGCCAAGGTCTTGTGTATACTAGGCAAGTACTCTACCCTGAGCTACATCCCCATCCCAAATTTAAGTTTTCTAACAGTAGAAACTGTATCTTAGATAATTTCCTTTGCCTTAAATTTGTACTACACTATCCTGTTAATGTATTGGTAGCAGTGAGAAAAATAAAATATGTGTGTACATAATGAACTTTCATGCACAGTCATGAAGTTATCCTGAGCTTGTTTCTAGTTTTCTCATATAGTAAACCTAATGTCAGTTTATTTTTGATACTACATTAGTTGCTGAATTGTTTGATTCTTTAGCTTTAATTCTTATTCCCAGCCACCTAGCTTCAGGTGTGTACTCTGCCATTTTTAGCTCTGACCTAAGGGGAATACTAAGAGGGAAACATTTCTCCTGAGGACTACTATATTTTTCTGTGAATTACACAAGTAAACCAGTTAGACAATATGCAGTACATAGAAGTGTCCTGAAGCTTTCGCCATTAGGTTGCTTTTATTATCATGTTTTTAGATTCTGATCTTTCATTAAATCTGCTGTGTACTACGTCATTTATTAATATGCCTAATTTAGCTCATGTAAATACTGAGTGTCACTTTTCATAGAGAAAGCCTGTGCTGGTTTTTCATTTGTGCATTTCTTGCTTTGTCCAGAAAATGAGAAATCAATCCTTGATATAGAGGATTACAACCTCTTATTTAAAGAT
This sequence comes from Dolichotis patagonum, assembly GCA_004027295.1. NCBI lineage: Eukaryota > Metazoa > Chordata > Mammalia > Rodentia > Caviidae > Dolichotis > Dolichotis patagonum. Next base: position 16,156 of record PVJX010006662.1, read on the forward strand.
ATAATGAAACACAATTGTAGAGCTACAACATGCTCACAAATAACTTACCTTGTGTGACTATATAAGAAAGACAAACCCACTTCTTCCTATACATTCACCATATAGGCAGCTGTGACTCAAGATATATGAGGATTTTTCTTCACACCCCAAGCAAGCATTTCTCTGGGGAATTCTCTGTAATCCATTCTAACTCTGAAACTTTGGAGAAATAGTCTGGATCCCACTGTTGAGGGCTCAGATTCCTAGAAATATCCACACTTCAGGTAACAGCTGCAGGCAGAGGCTGAAGCCTGTCACTCTCAATGGTCAGCTATAAATAGGGATTCCCATTCCCACAACCTCATTGTTGGGTTCAGATAATTTGCTACAGCAGCTCACAAAAGCCAGCAAAAACACTCACCCTTAGCATTTCTTTAAAGCTTGTTAAAAAGATGGACACCTAGATGGAAAAGATGCGTAGTGTGAGCTATGGGGTAATTAACATGGTGTGTCCCTGCCTTCTGTGAATGCTTTACCTCCGAAAACCTCTAGACATGGATCCATCTGACTTTTGCTTTGAAGCCTGTTCTTTTGAGTTTATGGAGTCTTCACTCCATAAGTGCGATTAATTATATTATTGATATTGCTGATCAATTCTAACATTACACCCCCCTCCCTTTCTGGAAGTCAAGGACTGAGTGAATGTCATGACCATCTAGAAGCTCCTCTCTTGAGGCTACATGGGAACCTCAGGCCACAAGTTAGCTTATTAGCCTTTGTGATTCCAGAGATTGAAAGGGACCTGTATTGGGAAAGTCCTGACATCATAGCATGGATTCAGCTCATTCACTTCAATTGAATCAAGACTTACATTTCTCTCCTTTTCATTTTATATGGATATTACAAGCTCTCCCCATGTCCCCAGGGTAATATATGTTTTTCATTTCAGGATCTGTTGACATTCAGGGATGTGGCCATAGAATTCTCTCAGGAGGAGTGGGAATGCCTGGACTTGGCTCAGAGGACTCTGTACAGGGAGGTGATGTTGGAGAACTACAAGAACCTGGTCTCCCTGGGTGAGGATGACTTCCCTTCAGAAGTCAGGTTTACTCTTTGTCTCTTTGCATTATCCCTTGTGTCTTCATGGAATCTTCTGTATTGTTTGCCTGAGACAAATGTCCTGTTGTCTCTGAAATGCGAAGCTTCACAATGTGTCATCTGGACTTTAATATTTCTCTTTCTGCAGGTGTTCTGCCCCCTTTGTGATAGATATGTCAGTGTTGGTTCTAGAGCTGAAATGTGCATGAAACCTTATAGGAGACTATTGAAACATGCAGTTCCATTTTTGATCCTGATGCCTTTGAATAATTGGTCCTTGGGAGAGAGTGAGATATCTGCATAGAACACAGAAATACTTGTCTACATCACTCTGTAATCTCTTCTTCAAGTAAAAAGGACTGGAGTGTGGAAAAGCCATAGCACATCACCTGCCTTTCTTTTTCAAGCAGGAATCTGTCCTTTTGAACTAAGTATTGCCTCCATGTTGGAGCAAGGAGCAGAGCCCTGGAATGTGGATGGCCAAATGAATGTATCCAGAAATCCAGGTGAGTGGAAATATATCAAAGCTGTAAACACAGATAAGAGCTGAGATATGGGTAGAGAGGAAGCTGTAAACATAGGTAAGAGCTGAGATGGGTAGCGAGGAAGCTGTAAGCACAGGTAAGAGCTGAAATGGGTAGAGAGAAAGCTGTAAACACAGGTAAGAGCTGAGATGGGTAGAGAGAAAACTGCACCATTAGGAGCATAACACTAATTTTGTCATAAAGGCACAAAAATGTGGGTGTGTAGGACCTACATTTATTCTTTAAAATATATCTATTGATGCGTTATTCATTTTAACTTCATGAGTTTCGTTATATTAAACAGTAAGTATTTAATAGGAAAAAAATCATAAAATATTGAATTTTTAATCTTTTTTGAGTGTTTATAAAACATCAAAATTTTCAACATCAACTGGTTTTGTTGTACAAAGTCTCAAAAAGAACAACACAGATAAATTCTTGTATGAACTAAAATGAAAATACCAATAGCACTTACAAAAAAATAATCTTTAATCAATTATTACACTTAAGTCTGCACACAGAACAACACGTTCCATATACACGTATCATATAGATGGCACATGCATTTTGTTTTCCTGACCTTTTTGTAGGATATACTTGACAGTTCACAGGGCTTGCTGTTTCATCAGGAGGTTCTTATTCTCTTATACAATGTGTAGTTAACAGGAACAGAAAACATCACTAAAACATTTCATTTGGGGTTTCTGCTTTGTTCCTGTGTACAGTTCCTGTTGGTCAACTTGTGTTCTGTTAGCAAATATAACAGTGGTTGGAAACTGATAAACCAGTTGTTGAATGTTACATTCCTATTAGTTTGGGAGATGGGAGCAATAAGGCTGTTCGTAACATAATTCAGCTTCTTACTCTACAAATAAGGACCTGATGGTTGAGTTCTAGCATAAATGGCTAAATTGAAAACATAGTAAGACTTCATATATACAAGGTCATAAATCTTTAAGCCATATTTTGACCCATATCTTTTCCCTAAGTCTGTTTCGTTCCTGTGACCATCATGAGAAATCCCTGCTAAGTACAGCAGATCTATGAATGCTTTCAGTTCAGTTAGTGAGGTATCATAATAAATACATTTTTTAATATGGCTATTGGTGCACAAAGAACATTTTACTTGCATGTCATCCTCTGTATTTCACAGCATCTTGTAGCATTTGATCTGTTACAGTTTTGAACACAGAATGGCATTTTGTGCAATATATTTCACCCCTACCAGGAACCTCACTATGTTTTTAGACTTAGTTGTAACATTGGATCATTCCTTTTGGTTGTTAGGCTATTTTGCAACATTTGTTGGTTTTTTTTTTTTCCAAATCCATTTTATTTCAAGGAGGAAAAAAAAGCAGAAGAAAAAACCTAAAAATTCTCAAGACACTTTTATCAGTGGACAACAATGATACATACATTTTGCATTATCATCCCACAGTCATTCATCCAGAGCATAAGACATCTGCATTCAATTGCCTGAACAATACTGGCACAAATTTTTCTCTTCAGTGAACTCAGAGAAATCAATAGTATAACTATCTTAACTGTTTGTTTTGTATACACATACATACACATACACATATGTTGTTTCTTTTAGCTTCTCACTCTAATCAGACAATACAATGTTTCCATATTTGTGTCTTATTTATTTCACTTATGAGCATCGTCCCAAGTTGCATCCATGTACTTATAAAAGTCTACAGTTTATCCTTCTTTATGGCTAAGTAGTATTGCATTGTATAAAAATACCACATATTTTTTCCATTCTTCAGTCAGTGGGCATTTAGGGTTGTTGCCAAGAGCTAGATATTACAAATCGTGCTGCTATAAACATGGGTACACATATATTGCTGTGGTATGATGTTTTTAATTCTTTGAGGAAGATATTCAGAAGGAGACTAGCTGAGGTAAATGGAACCTCAGTCATAGTTTTTTGAGGAATGCCCACACTGATTTCCACCAGTCTACATTTCCACCAACAATGGAGAAGGGTTCCATTTTCCTCACATCCCCTCTAGCATTTGTTATTGGTTGATTTAATAATAGCCATTTTTTCTGGGGTGAGGTGAAATCTCAGTGTTGTTTTAATTTTTATCTCTCAAATCGAGGGATGTTGAACATTTTTTCACATACTTATTTGCAGTTCGTATTTCTCCATCTGACAAGTGGGCATTCATCTCAGATGCACACTTTTGGACTGGGTCTTTAAATCTAGGAGGATTGATTTTTTTGTTTTTTTAGTTCTTTATATGTTCTTGATAGTGATCTTGTGTCTGAATGTCAGCTGGCAAACATTGTCTGTCACGTTTCTCTCACTCTCTTGGTGTTTTCTCTTACTGTGCAAAAGCTTTTTGCTAGGGTGAGATCCCAGTGGTTGATTCTTTGTGATTGTTCCTGTGCAGTCAGTTTCGTTCATAAAGTCTTTGCCTACACTAGTGTCTTTGAGAGTTTTACCTCGTCTATTTTCCAGCAGTTTTTATGTTTCTATTTTAATGTTAAGATCTTTGTTCCATTCTAATTTTCGTTTAGTACATGGTCAAAGGTATGGGTCCAGTTTTAATCTTGGACATGTGTAGACCCAGTTTTTCCAGCACCATTTACTAAAGAGGCTATCTTTCTTCCAATGAATGTGTTTGGCAACTTTGTCAAATACAAGGTGGCTTAGTGTGTCTCAAGGTGTTTTTGCCTCTTCTAATCTGTTCCATTTGATCTTCAGATCTATTGTTTTGCCAGTGGCCCACTGTTTTTTATCACAGTAGCTTTTTAGTATAATTTCAAGTCAGAGATTGTGATACCCCCATCTTTTCTTTGTTGCTCAGGATTACCTTTGGTATTCTAGGTGTTTTCTGATTTCAGATAAATTTTAGGACTGTTTTCTGTAATTCTATGAGATATACTATTTGAATTTTGATTGGGATTGCATTGAATCTGTGTAACAGTTTTGGAAGTATGGTTGTTTTCACTATTTTGGTTCTTCCTACCCAGCAGCACAGAATATCTTTCCATTTTCTAATATCCTCTTCAATCTCCTTTTTCAGAGTACTGTAGTTTTCAACGCAGAGGTCTTTTCATCCTTTGTTAGGTTGATTCCTAGGTATTTTTTCTTTCTTTTTTTTTTTTTGAATGCTATTGTACAAGTTATTATTTCCCTGATTTCTCTCTCAATGAGTCTGTTGTTTGTGTACAGAAAGGTTATTGACTTTTGAGTGCTGACTTTGTAACCAGCTATGTTACTGAATTTGCTTGTTAAATCTGTCAGTCTTTTGGTGGAGTTTTTGGGGTCTTCTAAGTAGAGTATTATGTCATCTGCAAGTAATGATAGTTTAACTTCTTCCTTTCCTATCTTTATTCCTTTTCTTTCTCTTGTCTAATTGCTCCCTCTAAAGTTTCCAGGACTATGCTGAATAGGAATGGTGACAGTGGACACCCTTCTCTTGTTCTTGATTTTAACAGTTCTTGTCCATTTAGTTTGATGTTGGCTGTTGGTTTGTTGCAGATGGTTTTTATCAGATTGAGATGAAGACCATCTATTCCAATTTTCTATAGAGTTTTTATCATGAATGGGTGCTAGACTGTCAAAAGCTTTTTTCCCATTCTTAAATATGGGAATGAGAGTTTTATGCCACTTGCTGCATCTGTTTCTCTTTTTCACAGTGGTAGGAATACTAATTCCCCTTATGCAGCTCTTGTCCCACAGACTCATCAGCTCAGGCTGCTTTCTATCACCTGTTACTGCTGCTGTGCATGCTTGTCTTTCCGCAGGCTGGCTTTTCTCTCATCTGGTTCCTCAATCTGCATGCAGCATACTGCTGCTTCTTAATTTATATCTGTTGATATACACTTGAATTGTAGAGTACTCCCACACTAACCTCACAGGATAATGAAAGACACCTTCTCATCCTTTAGATGTCCTTAGGACACCACCTAAATTACCGTATGCTTTGTTGATCACTTACATAACATTTTCTGTGAGTGATGACTGACACTTTCACAACACAGCTCTGCTTTTCTGTTTCATTGAAATATTACTTTCTGTGCTCTTGTGTTTTCTGTGCCTTCTTGCATTATGTCCTGCCTGTGTGAATAGGTTTGAAACTGAGCATTTCTGCAGTTAATTTGAATAACATGTAATCAGACTTTCCACATCAAAAAGATCTGTTCCTTTCATTTTCCTAAAAATTAAAATCATGAACTTCACAACTCTTTAATATATGTATTCTTTTGGTGTAATGTCATGTGTTTCGGTAACAGCATTTATTTTTTATCTATAGTTAATCAAAACCTGGTGATTTCTTATATTTAATAGATAACCCTCCTAAATGTGTCATCAAGGAATTTCCACCAGAAAGGAAAAGTGATACAGGAGAAATGTTCCAGACAGTAATTTCGGAAAGTCATAAAATCCATGACACTGAAGAATTGTGCTTTAAAGTAATCCAGAAAAATATACATGACATTCATTGCTACTGCAGAGAGGATGGAAGACTTGACACAGGATTCTGTGTGACTCACAAGGAAAATCTCACTAATAGAAGAGATGAGCATGGTAGAAGGAATACAGGAAAGGAATATATTAAAAATTGGCTTGAATTAAGCTTTCAGTCACATTTGCCTGAACTGCGATTATATGCAAAAGAAAGAAACATTTTTGAATGGAATTACATTAAACAGTCTGTCAACAATGATTCCACAGTTTCATCCCACCAAAACAATAATTTTAGTGTCACAACAAATATTTCTCATAAACATGAAAAAGATATTTTTGATTCTTTATTTTTTACACAAGAACAGGACATGCGCACTAGTACAAAACCTTACAGATGGAATTCCTGCAGCAAATCTTTTAACCAAGCCCCCCACTTTACTATGCATCAGATAGTCCATGCTGGAGAGGAACAATTTACATGTGATCTATATAGCAAAGCCTTCAATGAGAAATCAAATCTTGTAAGTCACCAGAGAACTCATACAGGTGAGAAACAATACAAGTGTAATGAATGTGGAAAAGTTTGCAATCATAGTTCTCACCTTGTACAACATCAGCAAATTCATACTGGAGAAAAACATTTCAAATCTAATACATGTGGCAAAGTGTTCAGCCATAAATCAGACCTAGCAAATCATCAGAAAATCCACACTGGAGAGAAACAACACAAATGTAATGTATGTGGCAAAGTCTTCAAAAGGATTGCACACCTTGAAAATCATCATAGAATTCACACTGGAGAGAAACCATACAAATGTAATGAATGTGGAAAAGTATTCCATCAAATTTCACACCTTGCCCGACATCGAACAGTTCACACTGGAGAGAAGCCTTTCAAATGTAATGAATGTGGAAAGGTCTTTAGTCGCAATTCCTACCTTGCACAACATCTGATAATTCATACTGGAGAAAAACCTTATAAATGTAATGAATGTGGCAAAGTCTTCAACCATATTTCACACCTTGCACAGCATCGTAGAATTCATACTGGAGAGAAACCTTACAAATGTAATGAATGTGGCAATGTTTTTAGTCATAAGTCTTCCCTGGCAAATCATCAAAGACTCCATACTGGAGAGAAACCTTACAAATGTAAAGAATGTGGTAAACTGTTTAGCCGTAAGTCATATCTTGCAGAACATTTGCTGTTTCACAGTGGAAAGAAACCTTTCAAATGTAATGAATGTGACAAGGTGTTCAGTCGCAATTCCCACCTTGTGTGTCATCGTAGAATTCATACTGGAGAGAAACCTTACAAATGTGATGAATGTGACAAGGCATTCAATCGCAATTCCCACCTCATATGTCACCGTAGAATTCATACTGGAGAGAAACCTTACAAATGTGATGAATGTGGAAAGGACTTCACTCAAAATTCATACCTTGCATATCATCGTAGAGTTCATACTGGAGAGAAACCTTACAAATGTAATGAATGTGACAAAGTATTCAGTCTGAACTCATCTTTAACACGTCATCGGAGAATTCATACTGAAGAGAGACCTTAAAAATGCAGTAAATGTGGCAAAGTATTGAGTCTAAACTCATCTGTGGCACATCATTGGAAAATTCATACTTGAACAGATCCTCTGAAATGTAATGAACATGCCCAGATCTTTAGTCAAATTTGACAGCTTGTGTACCACAGCACTCACTGGGGAAAGAAATCTTACAAATTTAATGAGTGTAGCAAAGCTGTTAGTATGTGCTTAAGCCTAACTAAGCATGTAGTCCACACCAAAAGAAAAAACATCTCAAGGACATCTCTGATGAGTCTTAACTTGGGATGTAATGGAGATTTCATCCCAAAGAGAAAGATGACAAATACATGAGGCTGGAGTCATTAATGTTTGAGCCTTACAAAGCTTTGGACAGTTCCTGCTGGAAAGATAATTTTCATGTAAAATGATGCAAACCTTGAGTTACTTAAAATATAACTAACTGTAAGCTAAAACCTTACCAATGTAACACAATGCCTTAAGGTGAAAATCTGATATTAGTATTTGCCAAAATTTTCAAAGTGAAAAGAAACCTCACAAATGGAATGAGAGCAGCAAATGAATGAGTATGCAGTAAAGTCTCAGTACACATCACCAAATATATCCTCAACAAAATCCTTAGAATGTAATCAGTTTGGCAAGCCCTATTTCCAGTGCTCATATTTGAGTACACATCACATAACCATCCTGGAGAGAAACCATAGCAATGTGACAAACGTGCACATTCACACCCTGCATAACACTGGATAGTTTGTACATGATTGATATTTCACAGATGCAGTGAGAGTGGCAAAACCTTCTTGATGAACTCAGTAACAAATATCCCAATCCATACGAAAGAACGACAGTTACAAATACCATAATGCATATGCAACAGAGACTTTCAAGCCTCAAAATTCAGTAGGCATCAAATGGTGTCTTTGGTGAAGCCATACAAAGGTAAAGGGCATATTAATGCTTTTATCAAAGCATCAAAACAATAGAATAGTTGAACTGGGGAGCAGCCTTACAGATGTAATGACTGTAGTGTCAAATGTTTATTTTGTTGTCATAAAAGGGTTTGTTCTGGAGTGAAACCAGACAAACTCAGTGAGCCGCCCTATAATCCCAGGTCTTGGAAAACTTAGGCAGGAGGATAGCCACAACTTTGAGGCCAGCCTGAACTGACCCTTTCAAAATGAACAAAAAGTTCATTCTTCAAAGCTCTGTCCTCAGGATTCAACAACAAATTAATACTGCAAAGAACTACAAGTATAATGCTATGGTAAATTATTTGATTCTGTTTGTTCCCCATGTCACAGAATTTGTATGAAGAATAAATCTAGCTAAGATGAAACCTCCCTTGCATACTACAAAATAATTACAAGTTAAACTATATTAACATTCATGATGCATGTCAAAGATGGAAGGATATTTGTAAATGGCTGAATATATCTGTTATTAAATATTCCATCCATTCCTTCAGACTTTTGGGGGAAGGACTGTATTTGAATTTTAATCCAACCTTTGAAAGTTGTTGAAAAGCTTTTCTTACAGGCTTTTCATAGTTGTGTCTAAGAAGGCATCAGTAAAATAAAGGCCTTACCTCATAAAGTGAGGAAGAGTCTCCAAGTTCCTTTGGAACAAGGACACTGCCTTTTAAAATTATCATTTGCATTAAAGAGTATTTGGGCCTGACGTCATAGTGCATGCCTAGACTTCAGCCATGCGGTAGAATGTGGCAGAAGGAGCATATTTAGTGCCAGCTAGGCAACTAGTGAGGTCCTGTGGAACAAAAATGCTACTGTGTGAAACAAAAATACAAAGAATTGAGCATATAGTTCAGTGTTGTAAAGCACTTCTGTAGCATGTCGAAGGCCCTGTGTTCAATCTGCATTACTATATATATATATATATATATATACACATAGTTTATTCACAGACACACAGTGGTATCTTGTTTTATGAGCTTAGTTCATTACATAATTCTGGAAACAGTGGCCACATTTGTGCTTGTGTGGGGAAGATGGCTCTGGTCATATTTGTTACCCAGGGCAGAACTTGGAAACAAAAATTTATGCCAAACACTTCTATTTGAAACCAAATTGTTGGGGGAGAAAAAAATGAACTATGCCCAAACAATTTGGTATATATATGTATATATATATATGTATATGTATGTATATATATATATATATATATATATATATACAGAGAGAGAGAGAGAGAGAGAGAGAGAGAGAGAGAAGAACTGAGAGCAATTTAAAATTATACCAGTCATCTGCTGATCCATTCATTTGCTAGAAAGATATAAAAGAAACATTTGCCTCCAAATTGAGAGGGCACAAAGCATAACACAGACAACTTCAGCTTAGTGACTGAGTCTATGAGGGGTTGCTTACATAGCAAAGGACAACGCGTATGCTGTCTCACTCCTGCCATTTCTAATATCCTTTGAGAAGCTGCCAAACTTACAACCTGCAGCAATCATCCAGAAAGCAAGAGAAAAACACTGAAGCCCTTGTGATCAATTACATGCACTCCATTGCTTTCCCATCCAGAGGAGCTCTGCGGATCTCAGCACTTAGGCCACAGTGTGTGTGCGCCTTGTGCTTCAGTGTGGCAGTCTGGGCCCTGATGAGGCCCCACTGAAAGCTAAGTAGTGATTCCAGGTCACTGCTTTCTCCATTTACACCAGCAGGGGAATTTTCTGCATTATGATGGGTATGCCCTGATTTAGCCCTTAAACCCTAGCATAAGAGATTTTTCTTGACTGGTGAATACCAAGATCGAGATTATTTAATGGCAGGTCTGTAAATGAGGATGAAATACTCAGAACAAACAGGATTTTAGCATAGTCCTTTGCAGCAGTTACCATCAGTCTTTCATACCTAAGAAGCTTTCATTTACAAGCCAGTTCTGTTTACCTTTAGGTGGGGCTGACATGAGTGGTTTTTTCCTTGATTTTTACAACTCTTGTGTTTTCCTTCTATTTCCCCTTATGAAATTGTTTTTGAAAGCATCACTGATTATTCATAGTGATTATTATTTCCAATGAGCATCATCACTCAAGTCCTGTTCCAGTTGTTGGTCTTATCCAGTCCTATATTGGAGGGGAAGTGAAGATTGAGATAGTTGTCAGCCCTTTTGGCCACATTTTAAGAATTAAGTGCTAGGCTTCACAAAATCAACATGAACAGAGACACACAGAACAGCCAAACATATTTCCCTTTGAAAGGCTCATCATTCACAAACTGTTGTGTATTTAATGTTACAATTTTTTCTTCTTCATCTTTCTTTTTTCAATCTGGTGAGGCAATATCTTAGCATACAAAATCCCTTCTTACCAAAGTATATCTTCACACTCAACACTGTTACATCTCTTTTTGTGTCCTATTTAATGATTCCTTTCATCACATGCCCTATGATGATGTAGATTTTAAACCTCTCTGGTAGTTTCCTATCTCTTCTTTTATCTAAGAGCTGGCTCACCGATATTTGCACCACAGACAGAACTGGTTTAATAGCAGATTTCCCAGTAAACTGAATAACAATAATGTTAGCACAGTAACAAAGCAGCTAAAATGCAACTTAATCCTGTTATTACAGCTTGAGAACTATCTGAAAGCTACTCACATAAGATGCTTTAGGCATGCCAGTTAGACAAAATGGAATCCAAAAGTTGACCCCCAAAATGTGCCACAGTGAGTTCTCATTAGCTCCTTCAGTGTCATCAGGAATGCTCATTGCTTCTCCCTCGATATCTGGAGATGAGTCAACCCCAGTTTCAATACTAGGCCGTATGTGGTCTGAAGGCTTTTTCTCATGTCCGATGTGTTGCTTTGTAGCCTCACTTGTTTCCTGTCCCAGTTCAGGTGTGAAATCTAGCTTGAGCTCATGGCACAGACCTGCCCCCACTTCCACCTTCCTGGTGGTGTCCTCACCTAGCACTGGCACTTTAATTATTTTTCCTAGGTCCCTGCTGATATGCCATTAAGACATTGGAAATGTTTAACCAAAGGAAAAGGAGGAGGAGGGGGAAAGAAGATGATTACATACCTGTAATCCCAGCACTCAGTAGGCTGAGGCAGGAAATTCATCATATGCTCGAGGCCAATCTGAGCAACATAGTATGAGACTAGCCTTAACTAGATAGCAAGACCCTGTCTCAAAAAGACAAGAAGGAAGAGGAGGAGGGAGAAGGAGGAGGAGAGGGAGAAAGGAAGAAGGGGAGGGGGAAGGAAGGATAGGAGAAGGGGGAGGGGAGGAAAGAAGAGGGAGGAGTAGGGAGAGGGAGGAGGAGGCAAAAAGGAAGATGAGGAAGAAGGAAAAGGAGAAGGAAAAGAGGAAGAAGAAACTGATCATTTACTTGGATTCAAAGAAAACATAGACTGACTCAAATTTACCGTTTGAATTTAAACTTTTTATCTGTACCCAGGCTAATGATAGTATGATAATCTCCAATGATGCAATGCAGCAGGAAAGCCCAGCTCTGTGTGGACCACCACAGACCATGAGGGTAAACAACACAGGCACTAGAGTGGATCGTGTTCCAGTGTCATGGAGATACATATTCAGTAAATTACCTGAGAGCTTTGACACTTTTTTGCAAAAAAGCCTTTGCCCATCTCTAGGCTAATGTAAGTGTTCTGTTCAGTTTAAAGTAGACTAAGTTAAGGCATGATGCTCAATAAGTTAAGTGTATTAGATGAATTTTTGATGTACAGTAGTTTCAATTTACAGTAGGCTTATCAGAATGTAAACACACTGTAGGTTAAGCAGCATCTATGAGACTACCAAAAAATTTAAAATTTGTTCTTTTTCACAACTTCACAAAATTATATATAGCTGTTTCTGTAACTTCTTTATAAGTTTAACCATGTTTTAAAATATTTCTGAAAATACCTTGAAATAAAAAGCTTGTAATACAAATCAATAATTGTTAAGAAAATAAATGATTAACCATTTTATACCCAAACTTAAAAGTGAAGCAAATCCTGTGAGGAAATTCTGATTCTAAACAATCATATTGCTGCAAAATATAAAGTATACAGAGGTGCACAATTTAAGACATTAGACACCAAAACCCACAATCTTACCAAAAAGGCAAAAAAGATGGCATTTGTTAATAAAAAAAAATTAAACTAAGTCAGGTAGGATGGCATGTGTGTATAATCCCTGTATATTTTAGCAACTTAGTGAGACTTTGTCTCAAAATAAAAAATAAAAAGAACTGAAGGTCAAACTCAGCATGAAGGCCCTGGTTTTAATTCCCAGTACCAGATATATAAAAAGAATGACTGTAATAAAAAATAAATAGAACATAACCAAAAATGCTTTCTTGGAAACTAGCAATAGCATATGTTATTATAGGCTACCATAAAAATGTAATAAAATTTTCATAATGGATCATATTAGGAAAACAAAAAAAGCTGCAAACAAAAGAGCAAATAAATTTTCAGGAAATGCTATATTTAACCTTAAAACAACCATACTTAAAAAATAGAAGAAAGGATACTTTCTTCTTAAGAATTCAAATTACCGAAACATATGAAGGACTATTTTCCAAGTACAAAAGTATAGACTATATTTTGCCTCTACCATTGGACCAGGAGCTCACCTTGAAAATATTCTGTGAATTCATCCATGAGTTAGATTCACAGCCCTACCTATTACCACCTCCTGATGATTGCCTCCTAATATTGAAATCAAATGTTAGTGAACAAAAATGACTACACTCTTTCAATTTCCCCCATCAAAAGCACCAGGGCTCCAAAAATGCTCACCCACCCAAATCAAACTCCGTGCTTGGAAATTCTATTAAACATTTACTCCTGATCTCAACACTGAGACCACCCAATGTAGATTTCTTCCACTTTTCCTAGTGAAATAAACCAAGGTCCCAAATTATGGATACTACTCTGCTGTCCTTCTGGGTAAGCACAGCCAATGCCATAGTTGGACAAAGTGTGAACTCCAGTCCACTCCAGCCACCAGGTCTCCCAGGATGAGGTCTCTAGGGTTGAGGATGTTCAGTATCTCTGTCCACATACAGCAAATAGCATAATGCCTCTGTGACTGGATTATTTCTGGATCTCCTGCTGGGATTGATGAGTCATTTTCTCTGGTGTTTCTGTTCCTCTCACATTTATTTCACTACAGAACTGCACATCTGAAGCAACTGCAATTTATTATTCACCATTTCCAGGATTAAAAAGTTTAACATGTCCTATACATTTCCAGCAATATACAAATGACCTACTGTGAGTTAAAATATAAACCGTCTCACCAAGTAGCACAATTTAGCATCAAAGTATACTAGGTTAGGAGTTCTTCTCCTGAAGGAACACCAGGCCTGTACCCACCATCAAGAGAGAATGTGGAGTGGCACATCACCCAAAAACAGTAAAATTCAAATTTTTCCCAAAAGGAGTGAAACTCAAAATTTGGCAGAGGTTTATGGGGCAAACATTTATTTCCATTTATTCAGGAAATTGAAGCATGAGAATCCTAAATTTGAGCCCAGGCTGGGCAACTAACCCAGATCCTACCCCTAAATAAAAATAAAAAAATGTTAGTGATAATAGTGGAGCACTTCTGGGTCCTATCCTCAGTAATGAAAAAAGGAGTGTAGAAGGAGGGAATAAAAAGGGAGTGATGATGAAAGGGAGAGACAAGGAAGGAAGGGAGGGAGGGAGGGAGGAAGGGAAGGGAAGGGAAGGGAAGGGAGGGAAGGAAGGAAAGAAGGAAGAAAGGAAGGAAGGAAGGAAGGAAGGAAGGAAGGAAGGAAGGAAGGAAGGAAGGAAAAATAGTCCTGCTTTGTCACCATTCAGTGATGGACTAGATTGTGTGTTATGCCTGAGGAGGGACTCATCAAACTCTTCCTTTACCTGCAGAATCACAGACACATCTGTGTGCTAGCTGTATCTTTTTATTTTGTTTTTAGTACGTGTTTGCAGTACATGAAGTTTACATTCTAGTAAGTGATAATACATTGTATAGCTTGTTTCTTTTCTTAATCCCCTTCCCATTCCCACCCCCTCTCCTTCCTCTAAATCCCTTTCCCCTACTTTCATTCTTGATATTATTAAACTTATCTCGTGTTTATGACCTGTAATATTTGCATTTACTGAAGTTAGTAGCCTTTTGACATAGCTATCACACATTTAGCACAGATAGCACAAGGACACATAGCTTCAGAAAGGCCAAGTGGGCAAGGACTGGAACTCTCGTCTATCCAGTGTGCGGCTATGTGTGTGTCCTTGAAAATCCCTTCCTGGCATTTTCACTTCATCTGTTTCAATAGGCATAAGTTAGTGGTGCTGTATGTCCATGGTATGAAGATCAGAAAGGAACTCACTTTTCTGCAACACTTTAAAGCACCTGGAATCAGGAGCTTCTCATCAAGTCTCCTGTGTGTCAAAGGTCCAATTCCTGGATCTCTTTCTGGGAGGCCAGTCTGTAGGGTCATGGCCCAGAAAGAGCATCCCCTTTTCCCAGTGGTCTCTTAAGAGAATCTAGCTAGAGTTTTTTCTCACATAGCAGTTGGGAAAACGTTTCTCAGAAGTCATCTCTGCTCCCCAAGCCTGCACTGTCCATGTCAATACCAGTGAAAAGATAACTGCACTCTGAGAGTGCTGGCGACCTGGCAAGTATGAGGGTACTAGGCATAGATGCCTAAACTGACCCATTACTTAGGCCCAAATCTTGAAATCTGTAAGTCAAAAGTTTATCACAGGTTAATTGGGGGTACCTGGTCCTTCATCATTAGGGATGCAGGCTAAGGCTTGCATAAGTTATACCCCTCATTTAATTTACCCTGCATTGTGTATAGAATGTTGGACAATACATTCCAATTATATTACCCTCCTGGTGGTGCCCCAAATTGACTGATATGTAATTATGAAGAATTAATCCTTTTGATCCTTGTTTCAATTCATGTAATGCTACAGTGTAGGCTATGACAGCCATCATAGCAATGAACATATTTTGGTGCCACCATGCTCTCATTCACTCTCCATAGTCACCAAGGAAAGCAGAGAAGGGGAAGTTGCTTCTCTGTTACATGGCTCCACCACTGGCCTGCCAGGGTCACCTCATTCTTCCTGGCACAGGTCCCATGCCACTCCCTCTGCATCTGCCACCTGGAGAAGACTGTACTGCCCTCTTTGGCCCATTGTGTTACTCTAAAAATTCTGGAGGTGCAGGCCAATGAAGAGGTTCTTCATTAAGCCTCATCCAATCTGGGTCTTCGCCAGGAGCTGGCTATGTAGAAGGTGGTTTCTCCTTTTCTTTACATTTTTCTCCCTTCTCCTGCTCTGAAACAGGAACTTTGGAAGGGCCAGTACTTAACAGACCTGAAAGAGATTTTACCAGGCCCCTACATGAAAAGGTCTCAGGAGAAAGTTTATCCTCTGCCAGGATCTCTTTAAATTTTCTCCCACCTTGCCCCAATTTTCAATATCCAAGGTTCCTGCCTGCAGAAACCACAGATTATGTTTAGCAACTTCTTGTAACGTTTTTGTCAGTTTGCAGGTACTGATTTGAGTTCTGGCCTGCTTTAGCAACACACATAATAACTCCACACATCTTTGTTCTTTTACTATCAAATTTGGCTCCATCATCCTAGCTAACTAAAAACTTTCCATGGCACCACGTTCTTGCCTTTCTCTTTCACTCAGGACTCTGAATTTGTCCTGCAGCATCCTCTCACCATCTCATGCCCTCTTCTCTCCACTTGGGTGACTCTTTTAGGCCTAATCAGAAGAATGTCCCTGTTTGGGTCCCTGTTACTAGGGAGCTGACCAAGATCTCCAGCTGCCTGTATCCTGGATACTTTGAAATAAAAGACAGAGACAATTTGGTAATGTGTAAAGGGGGTTGGGAGGTCAGTGTCTTAAGATAGGCAAAACAAGAATCTCTTTAGATGGCCCTCTGTTTATTGAGCATGTAGGCATATTTTCATAGGGGTAGTGTACTTTTCCTGTAACAAGGTGGTGGTGATTGTTAAAAAAAAAAAAAAAAGCATTCCTCCAAGGGTGAGACACAGGTCAGTAAGGAAACTATTTTTCAATACAGGAAACTTTTACTATTGCTACTGCATTCCTTTAAAGATCCTCGATATCGTCAGCAGCTCCTATCTTGTCCTGTAAGTGCCACCATGCCACTAACCATATAGCTTCAGCTGAGACTAACTGGGGAGTTTTCACATTGCAGTTCAGCTTACAGGGCAGGAAAAGGACAGCCTGGGACATCTTCTACACTCGATTTATAATTCATGGTTCCCATCATGAGAAGAGAGGTCATCACCTCATAGGCCCATGACTCAGGTCTGGCTCCTTCCTTCCTACACAGCACTGGCTGCTTCATCCTCTTTTCATTGTCCCTGCAGTAGGATAAAGTGGGGGCTACTTTCCATGTGACTCTCAGAGGCACACTCAGTAAGGAAAGACACCTAGCAGGAGTCGTGAGTAAATAATCATAGCAGAAAGGGGGGTTGTTCAGGATTAAAAGCAGATAGAAGAAAACTAGAAAAAGAGTGAGGCATGTGGTGATTTAGTAGAAAGAAATGGGTTCCTAGATACAGTACTTACTTTCTACTCATCACTGAGACAAAATACCTGATGCCCAAAGTTGGGGAAGAAAAGGTTTATTTCTTACAGTTTTGGAGGTTTCAGTCCATACTCAGTTAGCTCCAAGGCAGGTGGCATGGCGGGGCCACAGTTCATGGTGGCTGCAAACAGCAAAGCGGGAACCGGCAAGAGAGAGAGACACACCTTCTTCCTGCCATTACATCACATCCTGGCTCCACCCCCTGGGAGGTTGTAGCACTGACACCACAAATCCAAGCACTAGACAATGAACCAATCACAAATGCACAATGCAAATACATGAGGCCTGGGGACCACAGACATAAACTATGACAGGTACCAAGCTCTAGTGGTTCCTGATGTAATTTAGTGTAGACCACAGTAACTTTAATAAGTTGTATACAATCTAAGCAATAGGGTTGCAGGTAAATGTAGACTTCTTGCCTAGCATATGTGTGGCCGAGTTCAATTGACAACACCGAAAATAAATCATAATATTCCAAGTAATAAGGAATTCTGATTATAGTTCTTAAGGACCATGGTTCAGAAATCAATGTGCTATTCAAGATACCTTGTAACAAAATAAACTTAGCTTTCAGCATTAATTGAAAAGTGCTTATGAGATTTCCAACCTTGAAATAGATAGGCTAAATCTGTGAGAACAGAGAAATCCATGGCAGAAACAGTCTATCTAAATGGAATTACAAGAAATGATTTCTTGCAAGAGAGAGCGTAAGAAGCGCTTAATGAAGACAGTATGTCTTAGACCAAAACAACCAAGATCTGCTGATTGTGATTAAATGACTCAATCTTTCTCTCCCACCCCTCTCCCTCTCCAAGTACTGGGGATTGAACCCAGAGCCCGGCTGTACTGATAAACTATGTCAGCATTCCATGTATTTATTTATTTATTCCATTTTTCTTTTAAATTGAAAGTTTCTACAGAATGAGAATCATATTTGGACCAAAATCAAGGGCTATCAACAGACTGTCTTCTGCATGTTGAAAACATTAACAGCTATGTCAACACATTGAAGATTCACTCTGCAGCTTGGGGAGCTTGAGGCAGCTCAGGGTTGCCTGGTTCAGAGGCAACCAAGTCTTCATATACTAGATTCTCCAATATCGATAATGACTGGTGTTTAAAACGGCCCTGGCCAACTAGGCATGGTGGCACACATCTGAAAACAAACCATTGTGTTTTTAAAGTTTCTCATAAAACAAAGCAAGGTTGGGCTTTGCTTGTGTTTTGGTTTGGTTTTATATAATTTAGGGTAGGGAAAGGAGAGGTGATTGAAAGGGGAAAAGTGAAAATAGAGCTTTTGCAAATGGGAAAGGAACCAAAAGTTGCAATGAGCAGGGATGAGGGGTAAGGATAGAGCATCATGTCAGAAAAGAGGAAAAAATAAGATTAGGTATATGCAGAAACTCCCTACAATACTTGTAATCTTTATGTACTAAAAACATTTACTAACTAAAAAAGCAAAAAACCAATCTTGCCCTGAGTTCATGGACATAGTAGGATATGCTGAGTGCCTAATGTAAGCGAGTAGGGATGGATTCCCAAAGTCTTCATTTAACTGCAAAATCAGTCCAGTCCAGTGCAGTGTGCAGCTACGTTGTGGCATAACTGTCGTACATCTGGCATGGAGAGCACGCAGCCTGACATCTTCAAAGAGGCCAACCAGGCTAGGAGGATAAAGTCTTGCACCAAGCACTGGTTGACCAGCACAAAGAGAAAAAAAGATAAAAGGTTTTTATTGAGGTCCCAGAAACTTCATGGAAGTCACCAATAGGTGTGCACTAGGAGAACAGATCTCTTTTTGAAGCCCTTAAATTTCTCTCCACAGATGCTGAAAGAGAAATGTGCAAATCAGAAGTTCAGTGGACCTATAAAGATTTAATGCCCATGGCCAGTAAAGTTTTCTCCACCTGACCAGCAGAGGGCGCGCTTGCACAGCGGTTCTTTCTCTTTACCACCAGAGGCTTTGCAGGTGATGGGCTTTGTGTCTGAACTCTCTTGGGAAAAGTTCACTTACACTTCCTGTATCTCAGCTGGTGCCCAAGAGCTAGGCAGGCCCGTGCTGGCCCAATAGGGAGGCACTCCACTCCCGTGTTTTCAGAACTTGTAAACCCCTCTGTGATATCCACCCCTAATGAACTTGTTTTAAACTACTGCATATTGTTACTGTCTGTAATAAAGTACTGCACTGAGAGGAAATAAAACCATGTGGACAGAAGAAGGAACAATCATCGTAAAAGATTAGATTTTATTAAAACATCAGACCAATAATGTACTCTGAATAAAGCAATTGCAAGCTGTTAACACCAGCAGTTAAATATAATGATCCTCATGAAAATGGTATTTTTAAAATTATTCATCTTTGTGATACTGAGGATTGAACTCAGGGTTTTGTGCATGCTAGACAAGTGCTCTATCACTGAGCTACACCCCACCCAGTCCCTACTCTAGTTCTTTCAATTACACTCTACAGTATAAATGATCTTTCTTTAACTTGAAACATGACTCATCATTCATTCATGATTTGCTCTATGACCTTTACTGTCACTCAACATAGAAAGTGATCATCATTTTTTTGTATTATTTCTTCCATACTCAGTCCCGACCAGTCTAGCATTCTTAACCCATAAACTCCCCAGGGCCTAATTTCCTGGCCTGCTATACTGCACAACCATTTGGTAGAGTATTTATTCCTATCAACTATGGTGCTCTTTTGCAGATGCAATCTACACAAATAAATGTGATGATCTGTCAGTTTTACCTTATTCTTTGCCTTTTCCAGTTGCCAGTTTAGACAATATTTAAACTTCAAAAGGGAGACTCCCAGGACATTTCATAGAAATGATCCTTACCTACCAAAGGTAAGCCTCTGTATCTTACTGGTTCTTTCTCAGAAGCCACAATGAAAGGCCTGTAAGGAAGGTAGAATATGAACAGGTTTTAAAGATCAAGTTCAAAGTCAAAAATAGCAAAGTAACCTTCTCAAGAAACCTCAAATAACTGCATAAAATAATTTATAACCAGAGGATAATTAGTATTACTGAACATCTTTGTACCTTTCATGTATTTCAGGTCATGGGTTTTCACATATTTTTAATTAATAATATTCTGCAGAATGTAATAGAGAGCTAAAGACTGAACTGGTTTTGGAATAAATCCTCATCTAGAGTTATGATCATCTGTTAATAGTACATAATACTACATAAGTACCTTCCATTTGCATGGTTTCATCAAAGATGTATATTTTGGCATCTAGTGTAAGACTTGGATTAAAGCCTCTGCTGTGTAATTTCTAAAATTTCTTTTCAGCATGGAATCTTACATCCACTAATGCTTTAACTAGTGACAAATGGCTTTCAACACTCATTGCATTTATAAAGATTCTCCCAAAAATGCAATCTCTGATGTTATGCAAGAAGTTGTGACCAACTACATTCACTTATAAGGTTTCTGTCCAGCATGAATTCTCCGATGGCTTGCAAGGTTGGAACTTCGACTAAAGACCTTGCCACAGTCTTTACACGTGTAAGGTTTTTCTCCAGTATGAATTGCCTGATGGGTAGTTAGGCTTGAACGCACACTAAAGGCTTTGCCACACTTATCACACTTGAACGGTTTCTCTCCCGTGTGAGTCCTACGGTGACTCGCAAGGTGTGAGTTCTGTGTGAAGACCTTGCCACACTCATCACATTTGTAAGGTTTCTCTCCAGTATGGATGGCCTGATGGGTGGTCAGGCTTGAGTACACACTAAAGGCTTTGCCACATGCGTTACACTTATAAGGTTTCTCTCCAGTGTGGATTCTCCGATGATTTGCAAGGTGTGAATTTTGAGTGAAGACCTTGCCACACTCAGAACATTTATAGGGTTTTTCTCCAGTATGGATCACCTGATGGGTGTTCAGGTTTGAATGTGAATTAAAGGCTTTGCCACACTGATTGCACTTGTAAGGTTTCTCTCCAGTGTGAATTCTCTGGTGAATTGCAAGGCTTGAAGTCTGACTGAAGACCTTGCCGCATTCATTGCACTTGTAAGGTTTTTCTCCAGTGTGGATAACCTGATGGGAAGTTAAGCTAGAACGCACACTGAAGGCTTTACCACACTCATTACATTTGTAAGGTTTCTCTCCAGTATGAACTCTCCAGTGCCTTGCAAGATTTGACGTCTGACTGAAAACTTTGCCACACTCATCACACTTGTATGGTTTCTCTCCACTATGAACCCCTCGATGACTGGCAAGGTGTGAGTTCTGGGTGAAGACCTTGCCACACTCATCACATTTGTAAGGTTTCTCTCCAGTATGGATGGCCTGATGGGTGGTCAGGCTTGAGTACACACTAAAGGCTTTGCCACACTCATTACACTTGTAAGGTTTCTCTCCCGTGTGGATTCTCCAATGATTTGCAAGGTGTGAATTTTGAGTGAAGACCTTGCCACACTCAGAACATTTGTAGGGTTTTTCTCCAGTATGGATCACCTGATGGGTGTTCAGGTTTGAATGGGAACTGAAGACCTTGCCACACTCGTTACACCTATAGGGTTTCTCCCCAGTGTGAGTTCTCCGATGAATTGCAAGGCTTGAAGTCTGACTGAAGACCTTGCCACATTCATTGCACTTGTAAGGCTTTTCTCCCGTGTGGATAACCTGATGGTTAGTGAGGTTTGAACGCACGCTGAAGGCTTTGCCACAGTCATTACACTTGTAGGGTTTCTCCCCAGTATGAATTCTCCGGTGACTTGTAAGGTGGGAATTCTGAGTGAAGACTTTGCCACATTCATTACATTTGTAAGGCTTAGCTCCTGTATGATGTCTCTCATGTACCAAAAGATATGAACGCCTGAAAAATGCCTTGCCACATTCGATACATTTGTACAGTTTCTCTCCTGTATGAATTCTCCTATGATGTGCTAGAGATGAGGTATAACTAAAGACCTTGCCACATTCATTACATTGGTAAGGTTTCTCCCTAACATGAGCTTTTTGTCTTGTGAGTAATGAAGAATAAATAAAGTCATTTCCATATTCCTGAGAAATATGTGCTTTGACAGAAGCAATTCTGTGAGGTGGTAAAACTGAGGAACTATTGTTGATGGACCTATCACCTTCATGACTGTCAGTTTTTCCTTCAGACTGAAGTGCTTGCAGTTCAGGCAGATGTGCCTGAAAACTTAAGCCAAGCCAAGTTCCCATAAGTTTATTTCCTGTGTCCCTTTTACCACCTTGACTTCTTCTACCAGTGAGACTTTCCTTCTGAACCACAAGCACGCTTTTGTAATTTCTTTCAGTATCTTTCCACTGCAATTCAAAGCCATGTCTATTCTTTTGGACATCTCTGAATGAAAAGCCTTCAATGTCGTTCCTTTCATGTCTTTCCAGTATAACTCTTTTAAATATTTCTCCTGTACTGCTCTTCCCTTTTGGTGATGATCCCTTTATTACACATTTAGGAGAGAGATCTACAAGACACAAAGTAACATGTATTTCTGATTAATTAAACTTAAATTTAGAGTGAAAAAGATAGCCCAGAAGTGTACTTTTAATTAATGAAAGGTAATTACATACAATTCCAATTTATAGGAGAAAAACCTAGTTTCAAACTATCATCAAAATGTTAGCCCTGAAAAACTTATTTTTCTACCCAAAGCACACACTAATTGCCAAAAAACATGGCCATCTCATACATGAAGAGAAAAAATTTATATTTACTAAGCATAAATAAATCCTAAAATACCACATGATATACTGTAATGGTAAATTACCCATAGCAAATTTATGTAATGAATTAATGAATGGTAACCTTTAATTCCAAAGCAATAAAAGCAATGGGTAAACAGGAAGAATTCAATAAAATGATGCCAGAAAAAAACCATATTTTGGAACTTCTGTTATAAAACTACCCATACCTACACACAGTAGGAGTTTTGTAACAACTAGTACAAGATAATTTTATTGCATAGTGCATGCTGAAAAATCATCATCTATAGATCATCATAAAAAATCACAAAACATTCTAGTAAGCCATGATAAAATAACCAGGCAAATAGACAGTAGCTATGGTTATACAAAGTTACAAACTATAATTATGAGTAATTTTCTCTTAAGAAAAAGCAAGGTTTGCCAGGCATGGTGGTGCATGCCTGTAATGCCAGCAATCGGGCAGCTGAGGCAAGAGAATCCTTGTGAATTCAAGGCCAGCCTGAATTACATAATGAGACACTGTCGCAAAAACAAAAAGTGCCAGGGATTTAGCTCAGTGGCATAAGCACTTGCCTGGCAAGCGTGAGGTCATAAGTTTGATCCCTGGTACCAAAAAAAAAAACAAAAAAAAAAAACACACACACAAGGCTTTCTAAGAAATGGTTTCCTAAATGTTTCACTGAATACTTGACATTATAAATATATACTTATATACTTATAGGGAACAAATTAATTTCATGATAAATGTTTACAACATGGAAAAAATGACTAAAAACTTATTACCATATCTACCACCTCAAAAATGTGTTAGTTACTCTTCTTTATTTAACATATACATTTTACCAACAACTTAGTGTTATACTTGTCTAGCAGCCTACCATTCTTTCTTCTTCTAGGAGTCTAATTGGTTTAGATTATTTTTAAGTGAGAACACAGTATTATATTTCTCTGCCTGACTTCTTTCACTCAATAAAATGTTCACCAAGTAAATACACATTGCTGCCAACAGAACTGCCCTCCCATCTGTCCGTATACATGTTCTTTATCCAGTATCTGCTGATGCACATGCAAATCAGTTATATACCTTGACTACGGTGAATTATGCTGTAGAGAATACGCACTGTGGATTATTTCTTGGATACCCTGATCTTGAAGTCTTTGTAAATGTGTTCAGAAGCTAGACTGCTGGATTACACAGTAATTCTATTTTTAACTTTAAGATTTATTTGTGTTGGAGATCAAACCACAACCTGTGTGTCAGGTGAGCACTCTACCTCAGAGCTACATCTCCAACCCTTATTTTTAGTTTCTCAGGAAGTCACATAAAATCCTCCATTATGAATGCACTGCTTTAAATTTCCATCAACAGTAGACAAGAGTTACTTTTTCTCCACATCCTTGTCCACATTACCTTTTATCTTTCTGGCAAAAGATATTCTGATGGCTAGAAAATGGTATCTTATTTAGACTTAAACTTCTATTTCCATTGTTAGTGATATTGATCATCTTTTTGTATGTTTGGTACCCATTTCCATACGTCTTTGAAGAAATGTCTATTAAATTCTTTTCACCATTTCTTAACTGTGTCAATGCTAAGGTTGTTCTGTGTTTTACACATCTTTATATATTAATGCTCCCGCAGATGCACAGCTTATAAATATTTTCTCAGTGCTGTGCTCTGCGGCACGGCACCATTTTCTTTTCATGCAATCCATTTTTCTATTCTTGCTTCTGCTGCCTGAGCTTTACAGATCAAACCCCAAACAATTGCCCTGACCAATGTCATTCAGCAGCTCCTCTGTCCACGTTGTCTTACCTGTGTTCAGTCCTCTGCAATATTCCCACCTACTTGAGTTTCTTGCTATTTTCATTTCATTCTCCACAGTCCAGGGCTCTCTCCCTTGCTCCAATATAGAAATAACATTCACATTAGGAAGAAAGATCCCTGTTTATAAAAAGAAAGGAAAACGATATTCTGTGGCTTTTCTAGAATCCAGTTCTATGTTCATGGGAAGACAGAAAATATTCTAGCTGGATCTACAAAATATTCTAGATGGATCTACAAAATACTGCACCCATTGGTTTATTCCTCTAGGCTTGCAAAATGCTTCAACATGCAGACGTCTAGTTCTTTCCCAAGAACTACTCAATCAAATGAATAGGGAAAGAAAAAAAAAGAACTGGATATTTTAAGTCTGCCATAAGAGCTGAGGATGTGACTCAGTGTTAATGCACTGGCCTAACGTATGCAAGCCCAAGTCTGAGCCCCAGCACTGTTAAAAAAGGAAAATAATGTCTGCCATTATACTGGATACATACTTAGTTCTATAGCTACCTAATGATGCATCAAAAGGAGGCAGAAAGTCTGAAGAAAGGAGAAGGCTGAAGTGCAGAGGGTACACTGGAAAGCGTTTCAATTCTGCGTCAATAAAACTTCAGCTTCAGCTAGAGGTACGAATGGGGAAACTATACAGAAGGCAGACCCGATTTCTGGAGGAGTCATCCTCACCCAGGGAGACCAGGTTCCTGTAGTTCTCCAGCATCACCTCCCTGTACAGACTCCTTTGAGCAGCGTCCAGGCATTTCCACTCCTCTGGGGAGAATTCTACGGCCACATCCCTGAACGTTAAGCATCCCTGCAGTGAAAAATGGATGTCACTGGGGGCCACGTGGATAGTTATGATTGTCACATAAAGTAAAAAAGAACAGAGCTGGAAGGAGAGATTTAATTGGAGTGAGTGAGCTAAATCCATGCTTTGATGTTATGAAATATACATCTGGTCTCTGTGAATGTTTCCAGATGCATAGCTTACTTGGAATCTCTAGGTGCTTTTATATGCTAACAAGATGTCATGTGGCAAGAGAATGCAGTACAGTTTTAGGAAGGGGACTAGTCACTAGAAATACTAAGACAGAGCCAGGTAGGGTGGCGTACACTTGTAATCCCAGGACTCTGGGAGACTAAGAAAGGGCTGCAAGTTTGAATCCAGTTTGGGCAATGTAGTCATTTAACAAGATCCTATTTCAAAATAAAGCATACAAAAGGGTTGCGGATGTAGCTCAGTGCAAAGCCCTGCATTGGACCCCCAGTAGTAACAGAGAGAGAGAGACAGAGAGAACGAGAAAAAATATGTACAAATAATCATACAGACAAATTTATCTCTATAGAATTGTTAGACATATGTTTGACCCACCAAGTAATACACACCCAAAAGCATGTGTGGTGAGTTCAAAGATGAGGGCCCATAGGAGATTTTTTTAAAAATCAGAATCTTAAAACCATGATGATAACAGAATAACTAAAGCTTGGGAACACTTCCAAGTGCTGAGCATTTCGCATGCTCTATACTAGCTGCTATGGCAACATGACATCTAGGAGAGAAAGACAGGTACAGGTCTGCACCTCAGGATGAGCTGTCACAGACACCAAGTGGTTTCTGCTCAGGGAAGTAAGCTCAAAATGGGACAGGAAGTACCTGCCCCCAGGTGTCTGGGACCAGAACTGAACCTAAAGAATCAGTGAGGCAACAGAGCATCCGAAGCCATGTGTTTGATGCCAGCTTGGGCTACATACTGAATTCAAAGCCAGCCTGAACTACCACGCAAGACCCTGTCTCAGGAAAAAAAATTACTGTATATATGACATAAACACACACACTTAAGTGAAACGAGATGGTATCTCTCAATGATATAAGTTTCATCACTAATTTTTCATATTTGCAACACACAGTGGTTACATTCATTGTGGGGAGCTGGTACAGGTACATGACACATTTAAATTTCTGTATGTCCCCTTCCCCTCCACCCTTCTCCCACCCTCTTGTACTGTGTATCTACAAAATCTCATGCAGTCATAGGGGGGGGCTTTTTTTGGTGTTTTTGTTTTGTTTTGTTTTGTTTTGGTACCAGGGATTGAACTCACAACCTCATGCTTGCCAGGCAGACGCTTACGCTACTGAGCTAAATCCCCAGCCCTATAGGGGAGCTTTTTAGAGGTGTGTATCTAGAGTGTGTGATGCCAAGAATATGGCTGTGATAATGGGATTAAGGGTACATGATTACTAAATTACTCCACGATTTGTTTAGCACAGCTCTGGGTGTGGATAATGGCAAGGCCCATCCTGGGTGTGGGTGGCACCACCCAAAGACCAGTAGCCTAGAAGGAGTGAAAGGCAGAGACAGGCTTGCTGCTTGTTGCCTTCTGTCTGCCCTGCCCTGCCTCACCATGCACTGGTCCTCCTCTGCGATGCCCCTCTACCATGACACCCTGCCTTGGAGCCAGCCAGTTATGGACTGACACCTCTACAAACTGTGAGTTGAAATAAACTTTTCCTCCTTAAACTTAACAAGAAAAGTAACTGAGACAGTCCCTCCCCATTTGTAAATGAGAGTGCAATTCTTAATGCAGGCCCAGTGGGTCAACTTGTGGCACCTGTTTGCCAGAACCCCTACTCTGAGAGAGGACAGCCCATTCCAAATCTCTCGAGGCAGGGAAGCACAATAGGAGAACCTCATCTAACATCATGACTCTTCAGAGAAGGGACACTGGACTGCATGAACAGGCAAGGGCACCAGGCTGGGCAGGGTACAGAGGCAAAGGCTACTGACACAAACCAGTGTCTGTAGCAACAAGGGCACAAACTAGGCTCAAATCCACATCCTGAATTCCTGAGGCTGCAGAGAGACAATGGGAGATATGAGTAGAAACTGGCAGGGGTCTTCAGTTAGAAATTACAAGCAAAACGTCAGAAAAGTCAAATCCCCAGCGGAAGCCTGAGAACTCTCCAGAATCTCTAGCAGGAAGGCATGGAAAGGCTCCCTAAAGGAAGCCGAACATCCAGAACTGGGCGAGGCAGCTGATTTTCTGTCCTTTACAGGCATGCAGCACCAAACCTGCTTGCCTGCTTGCTTTTCTTTGGTGACGCTGGGGACAGAGCCCAAGGCCTTGCACATGCTAGGCAGGTCATTTACTGCTGAGCCACATCCTAGCCTTGGTTTCAAACTGCTGCAAAAAAGGAAAAAAAAAAAAAGCTAAATTAAAGAAAGAAAACAAGCTGCACAAAGAGAAAAAAACAAATATGATCCATCCAAAGCAGAAAACCAAATAGTTACAAACCAACACTAAAGAATCAGATATAGACAAAGGATGATGGCACACATCAATAATTCCAGCAGTCAGGAAGCTGAGGATTGTGAGTTCAAGGCCAGCCTGGAAATACAGATGTAAAAACCACCAAAGAACTGAAAAATGAGAGCTTCAATCATTCATTACTGAATGATTTAAGCCAGCAAACAAATTCAACTTTAGGAAATCAGAAAAACAATCAACATAGAAACTATGAGAAAAAACTACAAAGAAATTTTAGAACTAAAAAATAAAGTAACTGAAATTAAACTCAATTAAACTCAGAAGCTGAAAAGCAGATCTGACCAGGCAAAAGGAAAGAAAAATGGATTTGAAAAAGGAGAAGGTCAGGCGTGGTGGTATACACCTATCATCCCAGCACTCAGGAAGCTGAGGCAGGAAGATCTCCACAAGTTTGGGCCAGCCTAAGCTACTTAGTGGTTCAAGGTCTGCCTTAACAACAGAGTGAGACCCTGTCTCAAAAAAGGCAACAAGAGTAAAGATGGCCTAGGGACTTACGGAATAACATCACATGTACCTCAGATGAAGAAGAGAGAAAGGGCGAGCAAGTGTGCTTGAACGAATGCCAGCACTTAGCCGCGGACATGTGTGTCCTTGGGCTAGAGCACAGGACATTTGGCTTCTGCACTGGAACCTTGCTTGTGGTAACGATGAAAGACTGATTTAAAAATGAGTGACACTGAGAAAGGCAAGAAGATTTTTGTACAGATGTGTCCTCAATGCCACTCTGTGGAGAAAGGAGGCAACTGAAAGACGGGCCACATCTCCATGGTCTGTCTGAGTGGGAGACAGTCAGGCTGTTGGATTCTTATACAGACGCCAACAAGGAAAAGGCATTACCTGGGAAGAAGGCACACTGATGGCAGCCTTGGAGAATCCCAAGAAGCACATCCCTCGAACAAAAATGCTCTTCCCTGGCATTTAAGAAGAAGGGAGAAAGGGCACATTTAATAGCTTACCTCAGAATAGCTACTGATGAGTAAGTCACTGCCTTATTTATTATGGAACAGAGATGTCTCATGTTTTTTTATGCATACCATAGTTTAATATACCTCATTTGCCAGAATTCAGATCATTAACAGCTTACAGAATATTTTTGCTAGACATTCTTGATTTCAGTAAAATTGGCCTTTTGAAACTTTTTTTCTTCAAGTTTTGATAGTAATTCCAGTTCAGTAAATACTGTCACTGTTTTCCGTTTCTAAACATATGGTTAGACTTGATTAGTAATGATTGGCTTTTCACAAAAATGGAGAATATCATCTCAAAACCTACTGAACACTGGCTTAATACTTAGATTTATATAACCAGCTGCGTGAATATGTTTAAATAGTGGGGAATCCCGCACTGTCTCAGAAGCAAGACTCCCGATTCAATTTGTGCTTATTGGCCTGTTAAAAACAGTGGCCGAAGACAAGAAAGTAACATCTATATTTTTGGTCTTAAATATGCCAATTTAATTAGAATCCCCTTTATGTAAAAAGTGCTGCCTTTTACCAAATGAAAGGCATTTCAGTGTAGTGGATATATAATACCAAGTAAAGAATATTTACCACTTCTCACATTTTATAATTTATCTGTAAGTTCAGATCCTTTTAAAAGCATGCTACAACAGCAAGTTAGACTTTACTTTTGAACACTTTAAGTTATTCAAATGAGTTATTACTCAACCTGAGTTATTATTCAGGATAGTATTTAAAAACACAAGACTGAAACTACAGTTGTAGACAGTAACTGGCAATGATCAGCAGTGCTGCTTTGTCAGCTCATTAGAAGGATTAAAATGGGGAAGCTACAACATCAGCACAAATATAAATGTGGCTATAATAATTAAGAACAAAATCAGATTTCATTAAAAACTAAAAATCAAACAAAAGAAGAGAGAAAGGGATACAGAAATAAATCTGATCATAATGAAGGCCCAAAACATTCCAAGTGTGAAAGATACAAACATAAGTTCAAGAAGCTTAAAGAAATCCAAGAGATAAATGTGATATATACAGCAAAACACATCATAATTAAACCACCAAAAGTAAGAGACATGGGCTGCAGATAAAGCCAACTGGTACAGTGCTTGCATAACATGTAAGACCCTAAGTTCCATGTCTGACACTTGGGGCGGGGGATGGTAACCTTGAGAACATCAACAGAAAAGCAACAAGCCTTTGAATATCAAATTTCTCAGTAGAACCTTTGAAGGCTACAAAGGAACTGTGTATGTTCAAAGTGCTACCAGAAAAACACCACCAACTAAAAACATTGCATCCAACTGTGTATGTTCAAAGTGCTACCAGAAAAACACCACCAACTAAAAACATTGCATCCAGCTAAAGTGTCCACAAAGACTGAGGAGACACTGAGAGCCTTCCAGGTATGAGTGGAAGGAATTATCACCAGACCTGTCTTCAAGAAATGCTGAAAGAGACCTTCAAGTTGAAATGAAAGGGTGATAAATGGAGAAAAGAAAAACATACAAAAGTATATAGATCACATTTAACTCCAGCAGAGAATCTTCCTAAAAGCACAAAAAGGATTCTAAATCTCTAATAAGGGACGCACAATATAGAGGTAATTTGTGCTATGAATAACATAAGGGGATATGCAAGACAGAAATGTAATGCTGTAGGCTTTTAATATGTGATTAATTTAAACTGTTTTTCATTTAAAATTATGTGAAAGTGACAACATGCTCTATGTAATGAAATAACCACAACATACACAAGGAAAAATGACAAGAAAATGAAAAGTAGTCATTTCACAAAACCCAGGAAACACAAAGAAAACAGCAAAAATATAAAAGAGGGACAAAAAGTTACAGGGCATACAACAGTTAAAAAAAGAACAACAGTGAGCCCTTTTCTATGACTAATTAGATATAAACGCTCTAATTAGAGGAAAAAGACTGGCTGAAGGGAGAAACATATAACATACAACTAGTAAACAAGTGTTTTAGTTTAGTTCTGAAGGCACACAGAGGCTGAAAGGTAAAGAATCAAAGATACTCTATGCAAACAGAAACCTACAGAGAGCAGGGATAGCTACTCTTATATTTTTAAAACACAGCCTTTAAAAACTGTCACATGGCCATGCCCAGTGAACTCCAAGCAGCTGGCAGGGGCCTAAATTCAGTCCTAGGCCCTGAGCATGCTCGGGTTGAATCCCAGCACACAGGGAAGCCTTGGAACATCACTCCCAGGAGGTAAGACCACGCCCCACATCTTAAATCATAAGACACACAGGAGTCCCCGCGGGCCTAACTGGCCCATCGCCCAGTGAACTACAAGCAGCTAGCAGTTGCCTGCTGTCTGCCCTGGGAAACAAAAGTGGGCCACGTGATTCCCAGTGCACAGGGCAAGCTTTGAAAAATTGCTCGAAACCCCTGGAAATATAGGAAAATGACAAAACAAAAAAGCAAAATGCAATCTCAAACTTCCAGCCCAACCCAAGCAAGCCTAGGAGACATGAACACAGAAGAAAATATAAGCCATACCGTGAAACTCCTGAAATGATAACAAATAAAGTAAAGAAACAACTCTACGAAGCTATAAAGAACTCAAATCAGAAATAGTCTCCCAGGTAAAAGAAGAAATGATAAATGTAATAAAGAAATGCTGAACACATCTAAAGAAGACATAGTTAAAAAATCAGAGGAACAATGGAAAAAGATGGAAACTTTGAATGAACAATATAAGAAACAAAAGAATGCATGAAGCAGATTCAAAGAGATATACAGGAAATTAAAAATTCCATCGAAAGTTGGCAACACTGCCTAAACCAAAGTGAAGACACAATTTTAGACCTCAAAGACAAGATTGCAGCCAGTGAACAGGAAAGGAAAGAACTTTTAAAAATAACAAGGAACCAGGAGATAGCAATTCAACTTCAAGATGATACAAAGAACAACTTCAAGATGATACAAAGAAAAACAACGTAAGATTGATAGGTATAAACGAAAAGGAAGGTGACCACATAAACATCAAGAGGCTATTTACAGAATTAAAAGCTTAAAATTTCCCAAACATGAGAATGGAAACTGACGGAGATCAGTGAAGCATACAGAACTCCAAATAACCATAACCAAAATAAAACTACACCCAGACACATAATAATCACCGTCCCAGAAATCCACCATAAGAACAGAATACTAAAAGCTGCTAGAAAGAAGAGACTGATCACCTACAAAGGAAAGCATATCAGAATCACAGCACACTTCTCAACACAAACAGTGAAGTCAAGAGGAGCATGGAGTGAAGTGTTTGAGATCCTAAAGGAAAACCACTTCCAACCCAGACTGACATACAATGCAAAAATGTCCTTCAAAATGGATGGAGAAATAAGATACTTCCATGACACACAACAGCTGAAGAACTTCATGAACACCAAACCAACCTTGCAAAGAATACTGAAAGACATTTTAGACAGACATAGGAAAAACCACTAAGCAAGGCAAACAATTAAACAGAATGGAAAGGTAAAGAATCAACAGCAGAAAGATAACATGTCAAAAGTAAACCAATATATATCAGTTATAACCATTAATGTAAATGGCCTTAATTCACCAATTAAAAGAAACAGTCTGGCAGAATGGATCAAGAAACAACATCCAACCATATGTTATACACAGGAAACCCACCCAACTAAAAGGAAACTCATACACTGAAAGTCAAAGGATGGAAAACTATATTTCATGCAACAAAATCCACCCCCACAAAAGCAGGGGTACCTATTCTGTTAGCAGACAATGTGAACTTCAAACCATGAATGATCAAGAGATAATAAAGAAGGTCACTACAAATTAGTTAGGGGAAAACTTCAAGAGGAAGAGATAACAATCTTAAATATCTACGCACCAAATTTGGGAGTACCCAGCTATACATAACATATATGAACAGAAATGAAAAATCAAATAAGCAATAACACAATTATAACAGGAGATCTTAACACACCTTTGACACAAAGGGACAGATCAACTAGACAGAAACAGCAAAGAAATAACAAAACTGAATCACATCTGTGAACAAATGGACTTAGTAGATATATACATTGTTCCACCCAACAACATCAGAATATACATCCTTCTCAGCAGCACATGGAACATTCTCTAAAACAGACCATATACTAGCCCACAGAACATGCTTAATTAAATGCAAAAGAATGGAAATTATCCCATGCATGTTATCGGATCATAGCACCATGAAACTAGAAATTAATGACCAAAAAACCCTGCAAAAATCCCACCAAGTCACAGAAATTGAATAATACACTCCGGAGCAATCAGTGGGTTCCAGAGGAAATTAAAGAAGAAATTAATATCTACAGGCAAATGAAAATACAGATACATCTTACCGGAACCTGTGGGATGCAATGAAAGTAGTCCTCAGAGGAAAATTTATTGCACTGAGTTTCCACATCAGGAAAAAAGAATGAACACAGATAAACAACCTGATGTCACACCTTGAACAGCTAGAAAAAGAAAAGCAAGTCAAGCCCAAAGCCAAAAGAAAGGAGGAAATTGTAAAGGTCAAAGAATCAATCAAAAAGTTGGTTCTTTGAAAGAGTAAATATAATTGACAGGCCTCTAGCCAACCTTATTTAAAAAAGGAAACAAAAGCCTCAAGTTCATGCAATAATGAACGAAAAAGGTGAAATTACTACAGACCCTGTGGAAATTAAGAAGATCATCAATACCTATTTGAAAAACCTCTACTCTCATAGGCCTGATAACACAGAAGAAATAGACAGATTCCTAGAAACATATGAATTACAAAAACTGGGTCAAGAAGATATAAAACTGCTTAATAACCCAATTTCAATTAACAAAATTGAAAATGTAATTAAATCCCTACCAACAAAGAAAAGCCCAGGTCCAGATTGCTTCACTGTGGAATTCTACAAGAAATTCAAAGATTTAAAGCCAGCACTCCTCAAACTCTTCAATAAAACTGAAAGGGAAACAATTCTCCCTAACTCATTCCTGGAAGTAAACATTACTCTAATACCAAAACCTGAGAAAGACCAACTAAAAATGAGAACTATAGGCCAATCTCCATAATGAACATAGATGCAAAAAGTCTCAATAAAATTTTGGCAAACAGAATGCAGCACATCATCAAGAAGATTATACACCATGACCAAGTGGGATTCATCCAGGAATGCAAGGATGGATGGTTCAACATACACAAATCAATAAATGTAACCCACCATATCAATAGAGCCAAAAACAAGAACCACATGATCATTTCTATAGATGCAGAAAAAGCTGCTGATAAGGTCCAACACTCATTCATGATAAAACCCTTAAAGAAAATTTGAATAGATGATCTTTACCTCAATATGATAAAAGCTATCTATGACAAACCAACACCCAAAATCATATTAAATGGCCAAAAACTGAAAGCCTTTACCCTAAAATCAGGAACAAGACAAGGATGTCCATTATTACCACCCCTATTCAATATAGTGCTGGAAATAGAAGCCAAGCAATTAGACAAGAGAGAGAAATAAAAGAAGTAAGGATAGGAAAAGAAGAAGTTAAACTATCATTATTTGCAGATGACATGATACTCTGCATAGAAGACTCCCAAAACTCCATTGAAAGACTCCTATGTATAATAAGTAAATTCAGTAATGCAGCTGGATACCATGTCAACACTCAAAAATCAATAGCATTCCTATACACAAACAACAAAACCACTGAGAGAGAAATAAGAGAAGCCACATCCTTTACAATAGCATCCAAGGAAATGAAATACTTATGAATTAATCTAACAAAAGAAGCAAAAGATACATTCAGAGAAAATTATAATACCCTGAAAAAAGAAATTGAAGAGGACCTCAGAAAATGAAAAGGCATGCCTTGTTCATGGATAGGAAGAAGAAACATTGTGAAAATGACCATTTCCCCAAATTGTTGTACAGATTTAATGCAATTCCAATCAAAATGTGACTAGCATACCTCACAGATCTACAGAAATCACTCCTAAAATTCATCTGGAACCTGAAGAGACCTAGACTAGCAAAGGAAATTCTAAGCAACAAAGGCAAGGCAACAGGCATCACAATCCCTGATTTGAAATTATACTACAAAGCTACTGTAATAATATCAACATGGTACTGGAATAAAAACAGACCTGCAAATCAATGGAATAGATTAGAAGATACAACTACAACTATAAACACATTCAGCAACCCTATCTTTGATAAAGAAGCCAAACACGTCCACTAGAAGATAATCTCTTCAATAAATGGTGCTGGAAAAACTGGCTCTCCATGTGCCAAAAACTAAAATTAGACCCATGCCTATCACATGTATTAAAGTCTAAATGGATCAAAGATCTAAATATTAAAAGAGAAACACTAAATTTGTTGGAAGACAAAGTAGGTAAAAATCTTGAAGACATAGGGGTAGGTAGAGAATTCATGAACAAGAATCAAACCACACGGGAAATACTTCCCAGAATCAATAACTGGGATTGCGTCCTATTAAAGAGTTTTTGCATGTTGAAAGAAAGCTCCAGCATAGTGAAAAGAAAACCCACAAATTGGAAAAAAATCTTAGTGAATGGTCCCCAAAGGACTTCTGTCTAGAACATATAAAGAATTTTAAAAAATCAGATCCCCAAAATTCAAAGACCCATTCCAAAAATGGACTTCGGAGATCAGTACACAGTTCTCAGATGAAGAAATACCAATGGCAAACAAATACATGAAAAAATGTTCAGCATCATTGGTCATTAGAGAAATGCAAATTAAAACAACACTGATGTTCCATCTCACTCCAGAAAGAATGGCCAGGGTAAAGAAAACTACCAACAACAAATGCTGGAGAGGCTACAGGGGGAAAAAGGAACTCTTCTGCACTGTTGGTGGGAGTGTAGACTGGTGCAACCACTGTCGAAGTCAGTCTGGAGTTTTGTCCAAAAGCGGGGTTTGGAAGTCCCATTTGACCCAGATATTCCACTTCTAGGCATATTCCCAGAAGAACTAAAAACATCATACCATAGTGATATAGGTGCACCTATATTTATAGCAGCACAATTTGTAATGCCAGATCTTGGAAACAACCTAAATGCCCATCAACTGAGGAATGGATAAAAAAGATGTGGTATTTTTACAATAGAGTACTACTCTGCTATAAAGCATGATCACATTGAGATATTTATAAATAAATGGACACAACTGGAGACTATACTCATATGTGAAATAAATCAAACTCACATGTGTAAACACCATATAGTCTCCCTAGTATAAGAAATGGTAAGAGTGCCTATATACAAAAAACTCAATAATTACAGTGAAAGGTTAAGAATCTGCTTAAAGGGGACAAAATGATATCTCAGGGAAAATGAGGAAAAAGAAAAAAATGTCTAAAATTATATAAACACACTTAGGATAGCTAAGATGATTGTGCTACAAACTCTGTAAGTTCTTGGAACAAAATGGTTAACATTCATAGGACTAGAACTATTATGAAAATTATTGTATGATGATCTGAGGAAATCTTGAAGATCATTATGTAAAATTAAAACCCTAGTTATACTCATACCACCTTGTTTTGAAGGCCTATATTGCCAGTGTTCTGGGCTTTTTGATATTTGCTATATATCTTTTTCATTCCGTGTTTTTCTAGGAATTTGTTTTGTTTTGTTTTTCTCTCTAATACAGAAAGGATAGGTATACATGTGGAGACTCATGCCTGCGTAGAACTTCTAAAAAGTTTATGAGAATCAATTATATAAGGCACAATGAAATGAGCAGTACTTTGAAGAAAAAGAGACAGTAAGGTACCCAGGACAGATTCTGTAGCACCATGATGTGAAATCCAGCAATACTATTATTCTTTGTTCATAGTAATTTTAGTCTGTTTTGTTTTTTTTAATTTCAACATACATGAAGGTATGGACAGCTATTTTGAAGAGAATGAGAGTCATTATGGCAGCCATTGTTGACTTCCCTATTGTCCGGTTTGAAGACCTAAAAATGCCTTCATCATCCTGTTCTGATCAGTTTTATATTATTTTGTTTTGTATGAATTCATTGTAAGTGAAGATATGGACAACTATTTGCAAGAAAACAGACAATATGATAGACAGTGAAGATCGCCAGTTGTCTTGCTTTGAAATCTGTGTCTCTTACACTGTTTTCTTATGATCTGTTTTGTTATGTTTAATTTTACCCTATTTAAAAATAAAATTTAAAAAAAAACTGTCACAAGCAATAAAAGATGACTTTACAGAACTACTAAAGGGGCAGTTCCCCAGGAGATATGATAATTACAAGCATAAACCCAACATCAACCCTCTCCAATGTATAAAGCAAATGTTGACAGAATTAGCCCAATAACTGGGGATACTCTATGCTCCATATCACTTATAGACAAAATAACCAGAAGAGGACCAAGAAATACTCAGAGGGTTTCAACAACACTACACAGCATATGCACCTCACAGACTTGTATAGAACATTCTACCCAACAACAACAGAAACTCATACCTTTAACACATATAGGGAACACCTACACAACAGATAACAGGTTAGGTTACAAAAACCTCAAAAACTTTGGTATCATTCAAATTTTTTTCTGTGTTCCAAATGGAATAAATGTAGAAATCAACAGCAGAAGAGAAATGAAAATTTACAAATATGTTGGCCTGAGCTCATTCATAATCAGAGTCGAAGAAGGCAAGGAGAACTTAGAAAACATCCAGAGACAAAGAGACAGGAAAGCACAGCATACCAAAGTTCACAGATGCAGTCAAAGCAGTAAAGAGGAAGGGTATGGCAGTAAAGACTCCTGTTCAAAAATAAAAATCTACTCATCACAACCTAACTTTGCATTTCAATGAAAAAGCACAAATCAAAAGCAACAGACACAGGAAAAAGGAAATAATAAACACTGCAGCAGAAATAAATGAGAGCACATAATATAAGTAAACTTTTTACAAATATCACCAAAAACAGCAAATGCTTACATAGAAAAACTTTGAAAAAAGACTCAAATACATATAAGCAGGCATATTTCAACTCATATCCTATAAGAAAAGAGAATAATAAATAGCTACAATCATGTATGTAACAGGTTAATCAATGAATGAGATAACCTGGAAGAAATGGATAAATCATTAGCAATATACAAACTCCCTAGATGAAATCAGGGAGATTTTTAAAAAAATCTGAACACATATACTTAAGTAGTAAGGGAAATGAAGCAATAACCAATAACCTCCCTGTGACAACACAAGAACAGAGGGCTTAGGCACTCCATTCTGCCCCTCATTTGAATTAGGACTAACATCAATTCTCCTCAAACTCTTCCAAAAACCTGAAGAAAACAAAACATTAAAAGCATTCTAAACCAGGCATGGGACCACACCCCTATAATCCCATTACTCAGAAGGCTGAGGCAGGAGAAGGGTAAGTTAAATTCAAAACCAGCCCGGGTCATTTATGTCAAAAACTTTAAAAAGGTCTGGGGAGGATAACAGTACAGAGTACTTGACCAGCAGGTCCAAGGCTCCACATTTAAAAAAATCATTCTGTGAGACCATCACTATTCTAATACCAACACAGGGAAAGAGGCCAGTGAGTGCTTTCAATAACAAACAGCCTGCTGCAGCATGTGCCATAGCTTTGCCAGTGCTGGACAGACCAGGAGCCCTGAGGAATATTGAAAAATTCTTCAAAGCAATAGCGAACCACAGTTTACATTCTATTCAGAGGACTACACACCCTGATAGGCAGGACTCGATTCTAGAAGACAAGGCTGGACCAACTGAACAAAGCCAGCCACTGCAACACACAACCCTGACACGAAGGAGGCTTGAAAAGTGTATTCCCTCATCATGTCCATCAGTTCAGAAAATGTGCTAGACAAAATTCACTGCCTATTGTGGCAAAAACATGCAAACTACAGACAAAAGGCAAGTCCAGGACATTGGAAATGGTAATGGGTTCTTGTATATGATACAAAAGTACAGGTGAGAAAGGCAAAATCAGAACAATGGAACTATATCCGATTGGAAAATGGAATTAAAAAATTTTATTGAGTGAAAAAACTGAAAAGAAAACT
This sequence comes from Dolichotis patagonum, assembly GCA_004027295.1. Lineage (NCBI taxonomy): Eukaryota > Metazoa > Chordata > Mammalia > Rodentia > Caviidae > Dolichotis > Dolichotis patagonum. The sequence continues at coordinate 55,244 of PVJX010006662.1, forward strand.
AACAGAAATTTGAAAAGAAAAAATAGAGTGGTCTCACAAACTACATATAAAACTCTTATGATATACATTATCTTCTGCTTTTACCATGAAGCCCGGGGCTGGTGATGTAGCTCAGTGGTACCGTTTGCCTACTACACATGAGGCCCTGAGTTTGATCTCTAGCCCACATGGAAACAAAGTAAAATGACATCCAATAAATAAATAAAATGAACCAAAAGCATGTGCACAAGCATGCAAACAAAAGAGATATAAACAAATTATTAAACAATGAAACATTAGACGCAGCCAAGTATGGTGGTGCTTACCTGCAATCTCAAAGCTTTGAGAGGCTGAGACCTCTCAAAGTTTAGGCTCAGACTGGATAATTCAATGATTTAGCAAGAATCTCTCTCTTAAAAAATTTTTAAATTAAGTTTAAACATGAAAAAATAAAAAGTAAAACACACAATCTAAGAGAAATATAGTACTACATAACCTTGTGCTAAGGGAAGTTCCACATGAAGAAGCAAACTAACAGCCAGGCACGGTGGACCATACCTACAATCTCAGCTACTTGCAGGCTAGATAAAATGGTTACAAGTTAGAAGCGTGAGCAACTCACACTCTCTCTCCACTGCTGAGCGTACAGGTTAATGTAATGGCCCAGATTCAATACCTAGGACTGCAGAAAAAGAAAAGAAAAGAAAAGAAAAGAAAAGAAAAGAAAAGAAAAGAAAAGAAAAGAAAAGAAAAGAAAAGAAAAGAAAAGAAAAAGTAAAGTAAAATAGAACATAAAACAATAAAACTTCAGAACAGATAATACTGGCCCACACTTTTAATCCCAGCACTCTAGGAAGCTGAGGCCGGAGGATTCCAATTCTGTTCCTAGCTTGAGCAACTTACTGAGACCTTGTCTCAAAATTCAGAAAAATCAAAAAAAGGACAAGGGGTGCCACTTAGTATGAAGGCCTGGGGTTCAATCCCCAGTGGAGACAAAAAAAGGAGGGAGGGAACAATAAGGTATATGTAAATAAGTATATACTACAGATTATAAATAAGTCCTAAACCACATGAAAATAAATTGAGCAATATATGAAAATTCTCTTCTTATATACATATGGACAAAGCCATGAAACCTACTTGGAATCACAAGGAACTGGCATATGGAAGTACAGTCTGATTTTTCTCTAGGCTGTCAAACATAAAGGAACTTAGTGATGAGATTTACTTGATAGGGAATGTTATCCATAGGAGAGAGCATCTTTGCAAGTGGAGGTAAAGAATAAGAGACAGCATTTTTTCAAGTGGAGGTAAAGAATGACCTCCATAGAACTAATAAAACAGGAAATCATCCTAAGAGAAATTGCCCTTTTCAAGAGAGACTCTCTGCCATCTGCAATGCAGCTGCTGAGTTTACAGGCAATTCACTTCTCTTTGTAGTAGAGAAAAAGAAAGAAACTTTTCAACAAGAATGCAAAAGAGTAAGTGGTCTTCTCTGTTCCCTCCCAGGAAAACATGAATTTCTAAAACTTGGAGATAAAATATTGCAACAAAACATTCACTGAAGAATCTTCTCTAAAGTCTTACAGTGATATGCAAACACACTTGTCCCACGCATGAACAGGCTTCCTCCATCGACCACAAAATTCACAGCAGTGGCCTCCTACTCGTATGTGACACTGGGAGAAAATGAGGAAAGGACAGAGTTTACACCTTGGTGCCCAAAACTGGTGACGGTCTGTGGCTTCACTGTAAGACAAATGCATACATCATGTGTTGCTATGTTTCTTGTTGAGTATTTAATACTAACTGCTGGGTTGAGAATATGGTTCCATCCCCTCTGATGCCAAAAAAGTTTTGCTACGATGTCGAAGTGAAAATATCATCATTTTCCCCTAAAGACCTGTTGCTTAAGAGTCCCTGCAAGGACATCACTGTGTCCCAGGGATAGAAGTGGTGAAAACAGTTTAAAGAGCGCCTGGCCGCTAGACACAGAGGCAGTCACATACTTAAAACTGGCATGAGGCCAGGTGTTTAGCTCAGTGGCCTAACTGCCTGCTTGGCAAATTTGAAGTCATGAGTTCGATCCCTGGCACCAAAAAAAAAAAAAAAAAACCCCACTGGCAGAATTAAACATCCCCCATTGCTGTGTCTAATTTTCCATTTCATTTCCAATCACTGAGATTTTAGTCAGAAACACTGACTAACTTGATTGCGTGTAAATGTAGTATATAGTGTCAGGCAGAATGCATTTCTCCCATAGGTCTTCTTTTCCAGAACTTAGACAATATTTGTTTATATTAATAAGTGACTTCCACAAACAGCTTCTTTATCCACATCTACATCCAGATGTGCCCTGAACAATCCTGCTGCCCACTGACATGTGGGGCCCACATCTGTCTCCAGTCCCTGCCTTGGCGGGAAGCCCTTCCCAGGGCCACGACCAATACAGCCTCCTCACACGATTCATGTCACTGGTCATAGTGAGTCTTCAGGGACGTGAGGAGGGCCCAGGGCACACCAGGTGAGACTGAGTGAGCCTGCAGGTGACAGAATCCAAAGGGGCACAGCACTTCAGAAAGGAAGATGTGGAACACGCAACTAACATTACTTTACCCGAGTAAGAGCCATGTCTGACTCCTTTTCTTCCTGCCTCCTCGTCTTCCTGGCTCCTTCCACAGGTAACATGAGTTTCGTGGAGTCAAATCTGAATGTTGAAAACACACTGGTTAATGCTCAGAATGGACACATGTTCCTCCTGTACCACAGGGCACATACACAGGGAGGACCAGCCGTGAGCAATGACCGTCCTCTTTCCTCATCTTCTCCCTTTGTCACGCATCAGCAGGAGGCCACTGCTGTGAATTTTGTGGTCCGTGGCAGAAGCCTGTTCATGCATGGGACAAGTGTGTTTGCATATCACTGTAAAGACTTTAGGGGGCAGGAGGGAAAGGTGGGGGCTGGGAACCAGATAGGCAGGGACAGAGACTCCTACAAGAAGACCAACAGGAAACATCCTGACACTTCAGAGCGCTCTCGCATGCTCTCATGCTCTCTCTCTCTCTCTCTCTCTCTCACTCTCTCTCTCTCTCTCTCACTCGCATGCGCTCTCTCTCGTGCTCTCTCTTGCTCTCTCTCTCTCTCCCCGGGACTTTACCAGGGAACAGACCCAGGCCTATCCATACCCAAGCGCAGCACACTCCCTTCATTCCTCCATGGATCACAAACTTATGTTGGCCCTGAGAAACAGGACAGTCTAGGTGCCCAAGGCTGTGCACTAAATACAATCAACTTTAATAATATGAAGATTGGGTCTCAGGCTGATGATGGGAACGGGACTCTCTTTTAAGGGGCCATGGGAATTATCTATAAAACACCTCAGCCTGCCAATGGGAAGCCAGAGTTGAGCAAGCCTAGCCCCCTCCCACCTTCTGACTGAGCTCTCCCTTTGGATCCCTGTGGTCCCCAGGATCCAGAGTGTGGACTGGGGAGGATCAGAAATTGCACAGCAGGCAACATGGACCAGAGGAGGGGATGGGGTGTGGTTAGGATGTTAGTGGAAGGTGGAGAGGCCACAGATTTCTCCATGGAATCACTGATATCAGACCACAGACCAAGGAAAGTGTTTATCGCCTGCAGGTGATGGGCCAGTGTGTTCCAGGCAGAGACAGAACCAAGGGAAGGCCCTGATGCAGGGGCTACTGCGGCCCCAGGAAAAGGCAGAAGGCTTGTGTGGGCAGAAGGATACTGTAGGAGATCACCACAGGAGGACTTCCAGAAGCAGAACAAAATGGGCCAAAACTGTCAAAGCTTTTCTCCTATCCCTCAAAGGAATTTTGAAACAAGCTTCCTTGCCTGATACAAGGAAATATGTAATTTTTCTTTATTTTATACATGAAACAATCTTTTATCTTCTGTATTATAAATAGTACAGGCAGAGGGGTGGACATGTAGTGATAGAGCACTTGCCTAGCATGCATGAGGCTGTGGGTTCAATGCCCACACCACATAATGAAAACAAAAGAATTAAACAATTAACTAATTAATTGATTTAAATAAATATAGGCAGAGATACTCAGCTAAACCACAGGCAGTACAAAGTCACCCAAATTGTGACACTGAGGACTGCAAAGGGTCTATGTATCTATTCATCTGTATCCTTTTAACAACAGGTAAATGTTAGTGATGTTTTCCTGAATACTGTGAGACAATCTGACAAATTAACCTGAGCTGCTGAGTCAGGAAAATCCCTAATTTATAGCCAGTGGACAGCAGTTTAGGTGCATCCGAAGTGAGGGCAATGTGGGCCTGAGGCCTCGCCCTGTGGGATCAGATGCTATCTCCAGGAAGTGAGCGCCAGATCTGAATTAATTTACAGAACACTACGTTGGGTTCTCAAGGACAAGTGCCTCCTCAATCAGCACAATTCCTAACACAATTTCTTTTTCTTTCCTAACACAATTTCTTGACCAAAAGTGAAGACTCTCCACTGTGTTCACCATTAAAGAACACCACTCCAGTTTCCTTTATCTCACACACTTCCCAAATCACAATCCATCTCAGGAAAACAGGGTAACCCACAGGTGAAATGAGTCAGCTCTCCACCTTTACACTGAATAGTGACCACAAAGGGAAAGGTGCCCTCAAGGTCCCAAAATGGCACAATAAACAGAGCTTATAGGCAGAATCACAAGTCTCACCCTTGTCCGTATGATTTAAACAAGTTTTAAATCCACTGAATTATAACATAGAAATCAATATAGCACAATTTAAGGATGCATATTCAATTGACCAACACTGGTCTGGACCCAGGGTCCACTCCTCCCTGCTTTTCTCCCTTCCTGTTTTTCTGTCATTCCTTACCATCTCACTCTAACATCTCTTTCCAGTTCTTTCTCTTCTACCCTCCACCACCATTTCTACTGTTTCCCACTCTCCACTGATTTCTTTCCTAAGTTCCTGCCCCTCCACCTATTCTGCCTCATTCTTGTAGCTCGGTTCACCTCTGGGTCCCTCTGTCACCTCAGTCGTTTGATTATCCCCAATCTTCACCTATTTCTGCCTCTTTCTTTCCCACAGATGCTCTTCTTCCCCCTGCCTGGTGTAGCCCTAGGCCCTGCTCTCTAGACCTCACAGTCCTAAGTGCCTCCCCTTTCCAGGCCCTCTCCCTATTTAATTATCTTTCATTTCTCTGGAGATGCAGACCTTTAAATGTCTCTTATTTGTTTTTCTCCCCTGCTGCCATCTTATAGGGCTACTTCTTTCACTCTCATCACTTCTGCCAATCCCTCACCCATCCGCTACTTTGACATGTTTACGGGTCTATCTCTCCCATCGCTCACAGGGAGGGCACGGATGAGAAGCCGCCTCTGGAGGAGCACAGCTACCCTAGGACGCAAGAATCCTGAAGTCACATGCCAGGTCCAGATCACCTCCCCCGGCCCGGCGGGGAGACTTCGAGAGGAGGCCTGGGGGGCAACGTGGCCCCGGGAAGGGAGGCGCGGGCGAGGCCTGGTTCCCTCGCAGTGAGGACGGCGCCGGCCGCGGAGGGCAGCGGGCGAAGAGGGCGCGGGGGGAGGCGTCCGCGGCCAGGGCTGCACGCGCAGGACCGTACTCAAGAGCCTCCGCCCCGCAGGGCCCAAGCGGCCTTCACAGCGCCCTCCGAATTTACTGGGGCGTAGGGGGCGGTGCGGAGCCTTGAAGTTTCCCAGGGACTCAGATACTGACAGGGAAGCACTGGAGACAGCGGGGAAACTCACGCGCACCGCAGCGACCTTCACTCCACCGGATACACTTCCGGGTCTGCAGGAAACTGTGCACAGCAGGGAAGACGAGGGGGCGGGGCCCATCCAGGATGTGCGTGGGGGCGGGGCTAGGGCGGGCAGGGAGGAAAGCGTGAGAGGATTGGCCCGGCTGGCGGCAAGGGGCAGGACTATGAGGAAGCAAGACCCCGAGAAGAGCGGGGCTGGGGGCGGGAGCTAAGGTCTCCATTGCCTGGTCCTTGTGCTTCCCCAGGGGATGCTGTGACAACTCCTTGATCTGGGAACCAAGATATCCCTGGGACTGCGGCCATCAATGTAGAATGATAATTATACCTATGGAAGTTCCAACCATTAAAGTGAATTTCAGCCCTTCAATAAGTACCCTGCTATTGATTTTGAAGGAGATGCAAACTAGAACGCGAAATGCAAAGCAGGCTCTGCAAAAGGTGCTTCACGCTGACACCCAAGAACACAGAACAAGCATCCTTCGCGTTTCTATTCGCTTTCTCTTTGAGGGAGGACGACTAGGGTGTTGGTACGAGGGCGCTAAGGCTTCTTATAAGATAGGTCATCGACAGTTGCTTTAAGAAAAGAAAAAGGAAGCAGTTAAATTTAAATTTAAAAGTAGATTTTTGTTTTGTTTTGTTTTGCTTTTTGAGACAGGGTCTCACTAAATCACTAAATTGCCAGGCTGAGAGCAAACTTGGCAGTCGTCCTGCCTCAGCCTCCCAGAGTGATAGGATTACAGTTGTAAGTCACCATGCCCCATTTGGATGCATTTTTCTGTAAAGAATATCTTGAGATATTTCTAAAGATATATAGCAGGCACATTGTTCTCTTTTATGTGAACTCTGAAAAAAGTAAAACAATGGTATCATTTTAAATAGCCATGTCTACTGCCAAAAATTTTATGGCAATAAATGAGGGAACATCTATTGTGAAATCTGTTTTTTTCTCACACCCTTATTTGTGAAGAAGTTTCATTCATTCGGAATGGTAATCAGTTGAAGTGTGATAATGTTTAGATAGGAAACTGGCACCTATAAAATATTTTTAGTTTAAAATAAGCAGAAGGGCAGGGAATTTAGCTCAATGTTATAAACACCTGCCTGGTAAGTGTGAAGTTGTGAGCTCAATCTGCAGTACCTAAAAATAAAATAAAATAAAATAAAATAAAATAAAATAAAATAAAATAAAATAATAAAATAAAATAACATAAAATAAAATAAAAACAATAAAATAAGCAGAACATCCAGCAAGTCACAAAGATGAATACAAGAATCTATCTCGGCATAATTTTCTTTTCCTCCTTTCTCCCTTTTATCCTGATTTCCTTCCTCCTCCTTTCCCTTTCATTTTTCTTCCTTCTTTCCTTCGCAGTGGTGCTGGGAATCAAACTCAGGACATTAGACATGACAGCAAATGCTTTGCCCCTGAGCTGTGAGCCCAGTCTTATCAGTACATTCAGCTTGGACTTCTGTGATTCCAAGCAGAGGCAGGAATCAACTGTGCTGCTTTCATGACAATAGATAAAAGGTGATTCTAGTTAAGAGTCACGGATCTAGTCTGTGTATGGGGAGATTTGTTGCTTCTAAAACTTTTCAATGGAGAGACACAGATATAGTCACAAGAAATGAAAAAATATATTTTTCTGTTACACAGAGATTTTGATACTTTCCTCCAGGTGATATCATCATAAAAGCTGAAAATTACTAAAGATTCAAAATTTTATATTTAACACTAGTAACTATTTCTATATATTGACTATTGAGGACCTGTTGCAACTTGTGATGAAAGAGACTATATATATATATATATATATATATATATATATAGTCTCATATATTACATATTTGAATAAACAATGAAAATATTTACAACTGAAAAAATTTTAAGAAAAAGAAAGGGAGAAAAAATATTTACCACTGAAAAAGAACAAATTCAGGTTAGGAGAGATTTTATTCAAAAAAGTAATGGTAATAGGGTAAATCCTCCAACCACAAGATCTGCAAATGTACAAGAGTTATTCAGAGTTATCTTTTCTTCTATTTGGAGAGGCAAAATGCTAGAAATTCCATGGGTGAGCAGGGGACAAGTGACAAGCCCCTACCGATTAACAAGCATTGTTCCCCATTGATCAGCAAGGACAAACAACACCAGGATTCAGTGCCACTGTGTAGTACACCCAAACTCAACTCAGTTGTCCAAGAAATACTCTTTATTTCACTTTAAGAAAATTAGGGAAATAACCTGGATATGGTGTCACAAATCTGTAATGCCAGCTCTTTGGAGTCTGAGGCAGGAGGATCATGAATTTAAGGCCAGTGTGAACTACACAGCCAGACCCTGTTTTAAATAGAAAGAAGGAGAGAAAGAAAGAAAGAACCAACAAGCTGGGACTATAATAGCTTAGTGATAGAGCACTCCTAGGTAAGAGTCCCAAAAGTATGAAACATAAAATTTAGGAAAAATATAACTGAAAACAAAAGCAATCTTCTCTGTGCCTAGAAATTCTCTCCACCAAGGAAATAGAGAAGGAAAGCACTTTAAAAATAAAATGATAAATGTTAGGTCAGAATGTCATAAGCATAGAAACAATCTGCTAAGAGATTGAAAACAGAGGGAAAATACTCTCTTTTCTGCCCCCCCCCAGCAAAGAATTGAACACTAGGCCTTTGCACTAAGCTACACTCCCAGCCCTTTTTATTTTGTTTTATTTTATTTTATTTTATTTTTACTTCTCTAGCCCTTTTTTGTATTTGACTCTGACACAAGGCCTTACTGAATTCTTCAGGCTGAATCAGAACCCACCTCAGCCTCCCACAATGCTGGAATTACATACATGTGCCACTATTTTCAGTTAAAACTTTTTATGCAATTCATTCCATACTCATTCAGGGATAAACTCAAATTTGCTCTTCCTTTAGTTATAAAGATACAGGAATAAATAGCAGTTTATGCTAAGCTACTTGGTAAGTTTGGTGGCCACCTATGTGTACCTAATTAGCTCTATGTAGAGGCAGCAGATAAAACCTAAAGATATCCTCAGGTTATTAAACTGACAAAAATTTCATTGTTTCTAAAAATCCATTTCATTCTGAGAGTGGTGGCATACACCGGTAGCCCCAGTTACTCCGGAGTATGTGGCAGGAAGATCACAAGTTCGAAGATAGGCTGGGCAGTTTAAAGGAGACTTTGTCTCAAAAAATAAAAAGGACAGACAAGTTCTTCACTGGTACCACATACGCGTATATGTTTCTATAAACTAAGCAGTCAGCGAAATGGCAATAGTTACAGCAGTAGCTATCAATTTCTATGTAAATGGATTAAACTCCAAATCTGAAGACTAAGAGTGGCTCAATGATTAAAAAAACAACAGGACTGGGGATCTAATTCAGTGGTAGGGAGCTTGCCTACCGTGTGTAAAGTTCAATCCCCAGTGCTGCCAAAAATAACTAGAAAATCAACAGTAACAAACAAAAGTCCTATAACAGGACACAACATTTGAGCTGCTTAAGAGAAGCTGCTTAAAATAACTTTTTGAAGCCCAGGTCACGCCCATTACCTGTGGTTCCACCCACTCCCCCCCCCGGCTATCACGCCCCGCCCTTGACCCGCCCACCGCCCCTTTACAGCCTTTTCAGGCCTTCTCCTCGCCCCGCCCTGCTTCTTTGCCACCGCCTTGGCACCGTCCCATTGTTTTGCGCAATGGGCACAGGCCTCTTTCCTCCATGCCCCGCCTCTCATCCATTGCGCAATCATGGCCCCGCCTATTCCCTTTGCGGGCCGCGCGATGCGGCACGGTACTCTCGGCTGCGCGTGCGCAGTTTCCTGCAGACCCGGAAGTTGTTCCTGCGGAGTGAAGGTCGCATCGCAGACAGTGAGTTTGTCTCAGCCTGGCTTGGGTCTGCGCTTCGCGGTCTCCTGCAGTTTCACCGTCTTAGTATGGGTCCCTTGGGATCTTTAGGTCCCCAGCTACGCATTCTCCATCCGAGGCGTTGGAGGCCGGTCCTGCCATTCCTGCCCCGGCCACGGACGCCTCCCGCCTCGACCGCTGCCCTCTCCGCGGCGGACGTGGTCCTCACCTCAAGGGGCGGGGCCTCTCCCGCGCCTGCCCTCCCGGTGCCGCGTCGCCCCTCAGGCCTGCCCTCGAATCTTCCCCGCCGGGCCGGGGGAGGTGACCTGGACCTGGTCTGTGACCTGGTTCAGGGTTAGGGTTCTTGCGTCCCTAATTCCACCCAGCGGGGAATGTGCTGGTCTCTTGGCAAGTCTCTTGTTTCTCTGCATTGCTCGGTTCCCCACTGCGTCCATTCCTCTCCCTTGAATTCCAGGAGCCCGTGTCCGTTTTTCTCCTGGACTTCTGTGCTGGGAATTCTAACCAACATCTCTATCTTCGGGTGTCCAAAAGTGATTTGATTTGATTTGATTTGATTTTCTGTGAGATCACGAAAAAATATTAGACAGTATTGCCAAGTTGCTCAGGCTAGGCTGGAATTTGTGATCCTCTTGCCTCAGCCTCTCAAAGTGACGGGATGTTGGGATGGTGCCATACCCAGCTACAAAAATGGCTTTCTGACTTTCCCTACACATATTTCCTCTGTAGTCCTCCACATCGCAGGCAAGAGTGACATCCTGGGATTGAGGTGACCATTTCAGTTTGTCCTTAAAATATATTTTGTTATTTGTAAGGGTTTTAATTTTTTATAAAATATTGCCATGTTGGTTGTCATGTAAGTGCTCTCCCAGTGAGCCACACTCTCAGCCTTTGTAAGTTAAAAAAAATAGCTGTTTGCTTTTAACTCATGAGGGAATATGTAGTTCCCAAAATTCTTTCCTTGTGTTGGAAAATAATGTTAGAAACCTCCTCGAGCCTGCCTGTGTTGCTTCTCCGGACTCTGTTCACATCTCTTTCCATGTCCTCACTCACAGCACTCTGCTCCAGCCACATGGGCCTCTGCTTTTCCCCAGGACCAAGTTTGTTTCTGTCTCAGGGCTTTCATTTCTACTGTCCCTCTGCCTAGAACTTTGACACCTCAGCTGTGAGTGGCAAATACCCTCCCTTTCTTAAGTCTTGGTACTACTATCACCTTCTCCACAGAGATCTGAGATTTGACAAACCGCACTCCTGGTAGTATGCCAGCCACCTTCTCAATCCCACTTCAATCCATAACCTGCTCTGCATTTTTTCCTGGGCCTTCCTCTTTTTATGGTCTGGCTTCTGCTCTAGGTAGGGAGCAGAGCCAGAGGTAGGAGGTGATGCCCTCAAGAGTTAGCCAGGAAAAAACAGTTTTCTCCTGTTACATTTTCAGTACACCTTCGAAGACTTCTGATGCCAAATATATGGGCTTTTTGCCCCCCTATACACTGAGCATTTCTCCAGCGGATACCACTTGGCCTCCTGTAATACAGTTCATGTATGTACTTGGCATTAAAGCCAAATCCCACGGATTAAGGGCTGCATCCTGCAAGACAGCTGCACCCATCCGGTATCAACCACAGGTAGTAGGTTGCTGTCTATGCTTCTGACCTATTGCCTGTAACTCCCTCCTCAGATTTATTTGTAAGGACATTTCACAGAAATGGAACGCTGGCATTTACCAGTTTATTGTATTATTAAGGCTCTGATAAATGATACAGATGAATGGCTAGATATAAGATACGTAGGGTGAGGACGGGATGGTTCTTAGAGGAGGAGCTTCTGTTTGCTGGGTTTAATGCAGTACCCTCCTAGCAGTTGAAGGTGCTCATTACCCAGGAAGGACTTCGAGCTCTATAGATAGAGGTTTGTATGAAGTTTTGATCACAAAGGCATGATAAATGAATAACTTGGTCTCCAGCTCTTCACCACCTGTGATGGGCTACAGGCAAAGCACATGTGAACAAAAATGGATGAAATTACCTTCAGGCTGTTTTTATAAGGCTTACTTGAAATATGTGTATACTTGGGTCTCACCCCCAAGATACCTCATTATGTAGTTGTCCAAATTGTGAAATCTGGAAAATGTGTACAATCTGAAAACTTTTGGTCCCAAGCATTTTGAATATGATAACGTGTGTGTATTTTTTTTAATCTCACCCTCCCATAGTGCTAAACTTAGCTTCCCATTAGAGATCTGAAGCATTTCGTATATGCATCTTATCTGCCTACTTACTAGAGATTGTCATTCATAAAGCAGGGTTAGAGTCCACCCTAATACTATTTGCTGCCCCAGGTGATTCTAATCTGCACTCACCATTGGGTACCCAGGCTTCGTGTCCTCCATTTCTGAAGGCTGAGATCAGTCTGTGATCCATAGGTGGCTGAGGGAGGCTGTGTTCTGTGTTTACTCAGGGCTGAGTCTGTGAATTGAAGGCTGAGTTCCTTTCAGATTCCCAGTGCTGCAGTGTATCCATGGGTTTCTTTAGAAGGGAGTGAGTGCTAGAAATTCAGTCTCTGCAGAGTTCTCCTTCTTGGTGCTTGGGCAGTGGAAGATCACCATTCTGCATGTCTTTCCTGCATTGTAGTTCTGGCAGTGGGTATGTGGGGGAATCCTAAGCACTAAGTAACTTATTTTAACCATTCCAGATTGACTGCTAAAGACTTACGTTGCCTGAGGAAGTGGACCAGAAGTGAAGGAAAAGGAATCAGTAATGGCTTTTGCTCAGGTAAAGTAGACCTGTTGTTAGTTGATCTCTCTCTCCTTTCTGACGTGCTGGGTTTGGGAGCAGCTAATCCCCTCTGACCCTGGAGTCTCCTGCCTCACACATTTGCTTTGACTCACCTGTTCCTCCCTAAGGCCCTGTCTGCTCCACATAGGGTGATCCAGTGACATTAATCATGTGAGGAGACTCTGATGGATGTGGTCCCAGGAAACTATAAAAGGTTTGGTATTACTACAGCTTCAGGCATTTCTAGGAGTCTTGGAATAATCCTTATGGACCTGTTTTATGTATTTTTTTTCTTTATGTATAGGTACAGGTAGGTTTTATGTTTCTAAGAATATACTCATTCCTTCTAGGTTATCTAATTTGCTGGCTTATAGTTGTTTATGGGAGTGTCTTTTTATTTTTGGGATATCAATTATAATGTCACTTCTTTCCTGTGTAATTTGAATTAGGCCTTTTTCTTTAGTCTAGCTAAGGGTTCATAAGTTATACTGATCTTTTCCAAAACCCAACTCTTGATTATTTTGATTTTTCTATTATTTTTCGGTTTTCTACTTCCCTCGTCTTTGCTCTAATCTCTGTTATTTCTCTCGTCCTCCTAACATTGTGTTTAGTTTTTCTTTTTCTACATTCTTGATATTAGGTGGGATTACAGACACATACCAGCATATGCAGCTAGGCTTTTTTTAACTGTTGAAATAACATCTAACATTTTCCACGACTTTAAAATTTTCCTTGCCCTATCACATGGGTAAATTAAATAATAGTAAGAATACTAATATATTACATGTGTTGTTCTATGTCATTAGGTTTGAACTTGTTTCAGGTCTCTTAGGGAGCTATCAAAGTACTTTTGATGACTGTGTGTGTATTGACTGCTAGGGTTTCATTTTAAAGCCCAGCCACCTGAATTCAGGTGTTTACACTGTTGTTTTTTAGCTGTTTGACTTGAGATGAGTTTGTGTCTGTGACAGTTATCTTCTAGTAAGACAGGAACATTTCTTGCCTTCATAGGCTATTATGTTGTTATATGAATTAGTACATGTAAAGCATTTAGAATACTTTCTAGTATATAGGTAGTATTCAGATACTGCAATCATTGCTATTGGTATCACCATTGTATTTTTTAGATTCTGACTTTTTTCTTTAAAGCCGCTGTAGAATCTGTCATCTCTGAATACAGCACTTGTGCTATAGTTGTAGGTACTATTACTTGGTGTGTGGAACATATCTAAGACGGTGAAGATAACCATGTGTTAATTTTTCCTGTATAAGTTCCTTGTATTTTCTACAAAGATTTGAAGTCACTGATTTAGAGGATACCACAGCCTCTTGTACAAAAGTATAAGATTAGAGACACATAATTTGCTTAAAGTTACCTTTACATGAATCTCAATAAAAGCAAATGAATGTTTGGGCCACTGTCTGTAGTCATTTCATTTGGAGATGATATTTCTACCTGTCTGCTCTTGTTGACGTATGATTTTTTTTGTTTTTTTGTTTCAGGTTCTGTTGACCTTCATGGATGTAGCAGTAGAATTCTCCCAAGAGGAATGGGAATCCCTGGATCTTACTCAGAGGGCTCTGTACAAGGAGGTGATACTGGAGAATTACAGGAATCTGATCTCACTGGGTGAGGATGACTTCCTTCCAAAAGTTAGGATTTATCCTATGACTCTCAGTATTTCCCTTGTGTGTCCCTAGGGAGGCTCTGAACTGCTTGATATGTCATTTGTGGATCTGGAGAGGAAGTATGCATATAGCCTACAGCAGACCTTTTTTCTTCTTTTAGTTTTTAGGTTCCTTTTTCTTTTCATTTTATTTTTTTCTTTCTTTTTTTTTTTTTTTTTGTAAGATAGGGTGTCATTGTGTAGCTCAGGTGCCCTTGAGCTCACTGTGTAGCCCACGGTGCCTTTGAAGTCACGATCCTCCTGCTTCAGTTTCCCGAATGCTCGGATTGCAGCCTGAACCACCAGTGCTGGCTTATAACAAACTTAAATGTCTTTATTATTATTATTATTATTATTATTATTATTTATTTATTTTTTTTACATGTCTTTTTTGATTCAGTAGATCTTGGGAGAGAAGTAGATGCATATTACAGTATACCCTAAGCATTCAGAACAAGGCAGTCAGTAGTTGAACTTGAGAAATATTTCTTTAGTGTCATTTGTAATGTCCACTGTCCTCGCCTAAGCAAAGGACTAGAATTATATTCTGGAAAAGCGATGGGACATTGTATTTTTTTCTTTTTATGAGCAGGAATCTCTCATCCTAACCTGAGTGTTATCTCTATGTTGGAGCATGGGAAAGAGCCCTGGACTGTGGAAAATGAATTGAAAATAGCACAAACCCCAAGTAGATGGAAGTGTGTCAAAGGTAGGAGTACAGGTAAAAGTGCTTGGGTGGACAACTGGGAAGCTGTACCATTAAATAATGTTTGAGAAACTTCCCAAATTGAAGAACCTTTTTTGTGAAACCAAAGTTAATTTCCTTGGAGCTCTTAAAAAAAGAGAAAATTTCCTTCTTCCCATTATCACTGCATTCTTCAGATGTACAAATGTTTATCCTTTGGCTGTCCAGTGTTCCTGTAGCTCAGAGATTAAGGCAGAGTCTCTGTCATGATAGGCAACATTGATACCAGCTTCTGTGAACTCTTACTATAGGTTGTGCAGGTGCACTCTGTAATGTTTGCACAGTGATCAGATCATCTAATAGTGCATGTCACAATGTATCCTCCTCACTAGGTGACAGTGTACTGTATTTTGGAACTACATGACTTGTTTCAAAGTTTCTTGCTTAGTGAGGAATTTTGCTTTGAATAAATTGTACTTTCAGCCTCATCCCTGCCTAAATAGAATGGGTCTTTGAACTTCAATTTTTAGAGTTTTGCTGGAAAAACTAAGCTTTCTGAGATCATTGGGATGAAACAAGTATATTTGATGTGTGAGAGTGTTATGAATTTTGGGGACCAAGGGCAGCATGTATACTAATTATGGGATATATGCTAATTAAGGGCTGGGGATATAATGCTGTAGTAAAGTGCTTTCCTGGCATGCATGAGTCCCTTGATTCAACCCCCAACACCTCAAAAAAAAAAAAAAAAGAAACCACTAATAGCCTGTATTCTTTGTACCTTGTAGATATGTGTCCTACAGGTGGGATCCAGGAATTACCACCTACAGAGAAGAAGAGCATCAAAGAAGTATCTCAAAATATGACATCGGAAAGACATGAAATTCATCATATCCAAGACTTTTACTTCATGGAAATCTGGGGAAAGATGCATAATGTTGAATGTCAAGGGAGAAACGATGAAAGAAATTACAAGGGAGCACCTATAATGCAAATAAATAAGTTCACTGGCAAAGGAGATCAGTATAGAAGGTCCACGGAAAAGAAGTGTGTTGAAAATCAGTTTGAATTAAGCTGTTGGTCACATCTAACTGAGATTCAGGGACTTCAGAGTGAAAGTAAAATTTATAAATGTAGCCAATTTGAGAAGTCTAGCGATACTGGTTCCTCATTTTCCTCACTTCCACCAGTTCCTCCCAGAGTCAACTCTAACAGTGCAGAGATACATGAGAATAATCCCCTCGAATGTTTATTACACTCACAAGACCAGAAACCACACAGAGAGAAACCTTACAAATGTAGTGAGTGTGGCAAGGCCTTTAATCAGGGCTCCCATCTTACCAGACATCTGATGATCCATACTGGAGAAAAGCCATATAAATGTGATGTATGTGGCAAAGTCTTCAGTCAAAAGTCAAACCTAGCAAGTCATTATAGAATCCATACTGGAGAGAAACCATATAAATGTAATCAGTGTCCTAAGGTCTTCAGTCAACATTCACACCTTGAAAATCATCAGAGAGTTCATACTGGAGAGAAACCTTATAAATGTAATGAGTGTGGCAAATCTTTTAGGGTGCGTGCAAGCCTAATTAACCATCAAATGATCCATACTGGAGAGAAACCTTACAAATGTGAATGTGGCAAGGCATTTTTCCAAAGGTTGCAACTCATAAAGCATCACAGAACTCATACTGGAGAGAAACCACACAAATGTAATGAATGTGGTAAAACGTTTATCCAAAATTCAAGTTTAGTGCACCATCAAAGAACTCATTTTGGAGAGAAACCACATAAATGTTATGAGTGTGGTAAAGCCTTTTTTATACATTCAAGCCTGACTAACCATCTGGTAATGCACACTGGGGAGAAACCTTACAAATGTAATGACTGTGGAAAGGCTTTTATCAGTCGCTCAAACCTTAAGCGTCATGAGAGTATTCATTCTGGAGAAAAGCCATACAGATGTAATGAATGTGGGAAAGCCTTTAGACAGTGGTCTGACATTAGGATTCACCAAAGAATTCATGCTGGAGAGAAACCATACAAATGCAATGAGTGTGGCAAAACCTTTACTCAAGTTTCACATCTCAGCAAACACCAGATAATCCATACTGGAAAGAAACCATATAAATGTGATTTGTGTGATAAAGCCTTTAGTCAAAATTGCCATCTTTCAAGCCATCGGAGAATTCACACTGGAGAGAAACCTTACAAATGTAATGAATGTGGCAAAGCCTTTAGGCATTGGTCTGAAGTTAGTATTCATTTAAGAATTCATGCTGGAGAGAAACCTTACAAATGCAATGAGTGTGGCAAAGCCTTCACTCAGGGTTCACACCTCAGTAAACACCAATTAATTCACACTGGAGAGAAACCATATAAATGTGATCTCTGTGATAAGGTCTTCAGTCAGAATTCCCATCTTTCAAGTCATCGGAGTATTCATACTGGAGAGAGACCTTACAAATGTAATGAATGTGGCAAAGCCTTTAGGCAGTGGACTGACATCAGGATTCACCTAAGGATTCATGCTGGAGAGAAACCATACAAATGCGATGAGTGTGGCAAAGCCTTTACTCAGGGTTCTCAACTTAGTAAGCACCAGATAGTCCATACCAGAAAGAAACCATATAAATATGATCTGTGTGACAAAGTCTTTAGTCAAAATTCCCATCTTTCAAGTCACCAGAGAATTCATACTGGGGAGAAACCTTACAAATGCAATGAGTGTGGGAAAGCCTTCCGTGTGCATTCTAGCCTAACTTACCATCATGTAATTCACTCCGGAGAAAAACCTTACAAGTGTAAGGAGTGTAGCAAGACCTTTATCAAGCTGCTGTACCTTAGACATCATGAAAGAGTGCACACTGAAGTGAAGCCTTACAAATGCATAGAATGTGGCAAACCCTACAGACAGTGGTCTGACATCAGTGCTGAAAGAATTTCTAGTGGAGAGAATCTTTACAGATGTAATGAGTGTGACAAGACCTTTAACCAGGGCTCCAATCTCAGTACATAACAGGCAACTTATACTGGAGAGAAACTGGTATCAGTGCAATGTATGTGGCAAGGTTTTCAGTCACAGTTCAAACCTTTTGAATCGTAGAATTCATACTAGAGAGAAGCCTTAGAAATGTAGTCAGTGTGACAAAGCCTTTTGTGTGTTTTCATGTGTAACTGAACAGCTGTTTCATACTGGGGAGAGCATACAAATGCAGTGAATGTAGTAATGCTTTGAACAGGTTCACATCATAAGCTTATGAGAAAATTCATATTGGAAAGAAGTCATGTAAATGTATGTGACAAGATGTTTAGGTGGTCTGACTGCAGCATTCACCAAAGCACTCATTCTGAAGAGAAACCTTACAGATGGAGTGAGCTTGATAAAGCCTTTGCTCAGGCCCCACAACTCACTAATCATCAGATAATCTACCAGAGAGAATGTTACAAATGCACTGAACATAGCAGAACTCTTTAAGCGTGGCCCTAAACTCAAGGTTCACCAGGTCCAAATGGAAACAAATATCCCAAAGTTTTAACATTGTGCTCACTACTTGTTAGGTATAAGAATATACATCTTGGGGAGAAATCAGTAAATGTATTATGTATGGCAAAGAATTTTTACCCCAAGATCTAAATTTGAGGAATGCCAAAGAATTTATACTGGAGGTAAATCTTGTGAGTGCAATGACTGATAAAAACTTTACCATGAGTAACATGCGATGTGACATCAGGGAGTCTTAAAGAGAAACCATGTAAATGTATGTAGCAGAGGCTTTATTTAGATCTCGCACTATACTAGACATCAGAGTGTAGATCTGAGATCACACAAAAGTGAGTAACATACTAGTACATTCAACTGATGATCAACACCAGAACATCAGAAGAGTCATCCTAGAAAGCAAACTCTCAATTGTAATGAAATTGGAAAAGCTTTTCTAAAAAATTAAATATCCAGGCTGGGAGTTTAGTTCAGCAACATAAGTGCCTGTCTGGCAAGCACAAGGTCATGAGTTCAATCCCTGGTACAAAAAAAAAATCCTTTTGAGATCATGAGAGAATTTATACAAGGCAACCCATAAAAATGTGCTTATCATGGACAGTAATGTAGTATAGCTAACACAGTAAAATTTTAAACCAATTCTCACAACAGACTACAGATTGTAGAATTCATATGAAGAATAACAAAGACATGCAGATTCATATTCTTGTGTGGAATAATAAGGATGCTAAATTTTTAATTTCTCTATTGCATCTTAGTATTATGAAGTAGTAGAAGATATCATACTTAAGGTGCCAGATAAAGCCACCATGTGTCATATGAAAGGAATTTTCTACCAGTTGACTATGTAATAGCTATGCCTATGCAGGACATTAAGAGAGCTATTTATGATAGAATAGATACTAGAATCTGATTATTGATAGAAATAGTGCAGGTAAAATAATGGTCATCCATTTTTGAATGGTAATAGTGGTTGAGTACCAAAGATTAATGAAAAGTTAGTGTTAATCTTGAAAATTCAGAAAATGTTACAGAGTTAAATCAAAAATAGCATATACATATGTAAATTCACATTAGCAAACATTTTTGTTCAGAATGTATCATAAGTATTACACTTTAACCAAACTTTATATTTTTATATGATCCTGAATGAATTTTGTTGTGGTTTGTACCTTGACTTACATGCAATAAAAATAAAACTATAGTAAGCATATGTGAAGCAAGTTTAGGAAGGAAGATAATGTACACAGTGTTAACTTTTTAAAAGCTAGTATTTCACTACAAATATATTGTTCTTGGGGATGCCAGTTAAACCTGGACCACGTGCACTGTAGACAAGCATGCTATCAGTGAGACATATCCCTAGCAAAAATTACTTTTTGTTTGAAAAAAATTACTTTTTGTTAATGTGCACTTGTGACCACTCGGCTCATAAAACTGCCTAGAGCTTGGTTCAGATATTGAGACTGATAATGCATAATGCTAGAGTATTATGAGAATGAAGCTATCTGGGAGAGAGGAGGGCTGACTTCCTAAGTAGTCCATCATGGTTAGAGGAATTGGGTGAGGACTGGCTTGGTGTTACATGGGTACTGAGTAGGTTGGGCTGGGGACAACCACATGCAACATAAACTTCCAGCTGATGTCAAAAAGCATTCAAGGTTTCTATCAGCTTTTCAACTGGGCAGAATAAGAAGACAAATTTGAAAAGTGTCTGTAGCAGTCATAAAGTTACACTCACTATAATCTGAATCTTTACTCTTGGGATTCTTCACATGGTTAGGAAATACAATTTTTCACATGCGACTAACTGTACTGCACCTTTTCCTGTTGCACAATATGAATGTTAAAAATACACCATCAGGTATGTTGGCACACACCAGCAAGCCTAGCACTGCAGGAGGCTGAGGGAAGACGATCTCAAGTTTGAGTCCAGCCTGAGCAACATAAACTACTGAGACCCTGTCTCAAATTTGGAAAAAGACAAAAAGTCAGAGGGTGGGGATGGGAATGTAGCATTGTGTAAAGACCCTGTGTTCAATCCCAGTACTGCCAAAACAAAAGACCAAATAACTGCTTATAAATTGCTGTTTAGGTATATTCTGTAAGATGTTTTAAAATTATTATGTTGAAATATTTATTACATGAATCAACAGTTTTATAATAATGACTTTCCACAGACTATAAAAGGCCAAATTTAAGTCTAGTATTAAGCTGTATACTACATGGTTTATTTTCCTTTTTTTTTTTAGTTTATTAAATACTAAAAAAAATTTAATTTTATTTAAAAAGAAAAAACCAAACAAAATGGAAAAAAGGGTAGCATACAGAATTCCAAAGGAAAAAAATAAAAGAACAAAAAAAAACCCCACTAAGAAATCACTACTTGATAAGTTACATATTGTCATCTTGGAAATAAGTGTTCAACTTATAAAATTAAAACATATAAAACAGACATTCAAAGAGTGAGATTGTTAAAAGTTCTGCTCAACAATCTAACAAAAACAGTAATATGGTAATCTATCTTACACACTTAAACATACATGCAATTATATCCTTTAGAGCACGTTCTTTTCCTCTTTT